>CM035787.1:20591474-20823974 GCA_020466265.1 Siphamia tubifer | reverse complement strand
CGTAGAACCTTGTGCCAGCTCACCCATGTATGAAATGTGAAAAAGGAGAGCCGGGGGCAGAGAGAGGACTAAAAAAAAAAAAAAGTGTGCGCGTGATTGCGTGGAAGTGGGGGGTGGGTGCGTTAGAGGAAATGAGTCTGAGGACACTGTTCCATTTTTGGCTTTGGCTTCTTCCACCTTTAACAGAAGAAATAAGGTGGATGTACTCTGGGTTAAGGTTTGTTGGATCAGTGAAATATGTAGTAGTTAAAAAAATAACCTTTAAAAAATGGATAAAGTGAGTGGGATGAAGATAAAGAACATTGGTTTAGTCATATCAGTAATCGTCAGGGATGAGGATCCCTCGTGGGACGTGGCACCCTGACCCCACAGTGACTCTCAGGATGGGTGATAAACGGGGGAAATCACTTTGCTTTCTATTCGGTGATGAAGGATAAGGAGGAGGATGATGATGGTAGAAGGTGCTGGAAAATGACTAAAGCCTGGAATCAGTTTGAATATATAAACTGTTTTTTTTTGTTGTTTTTTTTAAACACAACTGTATTTTCCTTCAGATTAAACTGCTCGATGTACGTGTGCGCGTGAGTGAGTGTGTACTTTCTATTCCTATCTTTATGGGGACATTGATATGTTTACACAGTCACCTCTGACACTATGGGGACTATAGTCCCTATCAAGGTTAAATATAAATAAAGGTCCCTACTAGTAAAATATGAATGGTGTGGCCCTATAAGTACGTTATTTTTTTCCCAGAAGTCCCCATAAAACATGAGGGAAACACGTGTAAAGTGAAACATTTATTTTTCAAAGGTTTGAAGATATGTTGACTTAAATATTTTTTTATGTATTTTTTTTAGAATTATTATTTTTTAATTGTCATTTTTAAATGTGTTTGTTAAAGTGAATGTGATTTTCTAATTTTTATTTATTTATAAAAATAGATGTGTTTACACTCATTACCCAATAGCTACTTGATTACAAACTTGGTCCCCATGAGACATGGAAACGATTATCTGTGTGTGCGTGCACTTGTATTACTATCTTTATGGGGACATTGATACGTTTACACAGTCACACTACGGGGACCTCTGACACTATGTGGACCAGAATGCAGGTCCCCACGAGGGTTAAATATAAATAAACGTCTCCACTAGTAAAATAGAAATTATGTGACTCTACAAATACATTCATTTGTTTTTTCAGGAAGTCCCCATAAAGCACGAGGGAAACATGTATTTTACCAAGGTTTGAAGATGTATTTACTAAATACATCTTCAAACCTTGGTACTAAATACGTATTTAGTACTTAAAAAAAAAGTATTTATTTTTATGTGGGTTTTTTCATTTTTTATTTCGGCTATTTATAATTAAACATATATGTTTTTATTTATTTATTTATTTTCTTTTTTTAAATGACTATTATTTATGTATTCATTCATTTGTATTTATTTTATATTTATTCAATTTGCACATTTTTATCATTATTATTATTATTTTATTTTATTTTAAAAATACACTTACACTCACTACCCAATGGCTATTTGATTACGAACTTGGTCCTCGCGAGACATGGGAGTGTGTGTGTGTGTGTGTGTGTGTGTGTGTGTGTAGGCCTCAGTCTCATCCTGCATCCAGCCCAAACGCCAAAAAAGCAAACTCTTGTATTCTCGTGCTGATTGTTGTGCTGATTATTGTTATTGTAGTGGAGTGTACATGAGGTTGTAAAGAGTGTTTGGTGGCTGTAACCTACTGGCTGCTGGTGTCAGGGCTGCTCTTTTCATCTGGCAGCACACTCCATCAGACAGCACGGAGCGCAGATCAGAGGAGGGCTGCAGCCTGCTGATAACAGCCTGTCATTAACTCTTTCATTCAGAGCCGCCTTTAACACGAGCCCTGCTCCTTTCCACAGCAGATGAGAATTAAAACCAAATGTAAAGGCGCAGGAGCAGCAGGGTTTGGGTTCAAATGAGCAGCTTTTGTTTGGAAAATTGCAAATTGTTTTATTTTCATTGGGGGATTGAGCAAAGATCCTGTGGCCTGACAGATAAAGAAAGATCAGCCTGTAGGATAAGGTCTATACTTCTTCTTTAAATTAGATGGGGTTTTTTGCACGTATTCAATTTGAGTGGAATTAAAAATGTGAAATAATCTTTGGAGTTGTTGTTTTTTTTTAAATAATATTATAATCACGCAGTTCAACCCATGTTATGTTTTTATATCTTTCTATCTTTGACATAATTTCACACGAGGCCTCTGAAGCTTTTGTTCTGAGATATTTGTTATTCTTGTTTTATATCATACATCTTTAACTTATCACGTTACAACCTATTAAAAAAAAAAACCTGGACACACCTTTGAATACACCATCCTTGGAGTGCAGAGTAAACAGTGTAGATGCACACATGCATGCAGCAGACTGTGCTACAGTCCACTGTATGGTTCCAGTTATTTCAGGCTTTGTATCATGGCCATGAACTCTGATACTGCAGCCTGAGGACACACTGAACATGGTGGACACAGAGCACCAGTGACAAGGCAGTGTCAACAAACAGTTTACAGCACTTTAGGCCTGCTTTGCAAATCATTAAGCTACATTAACAGGGGAAAAAAATACTGGATCTAATCTAATTTATGGCTTTTGAAGCTGCGAATAAAAGATTAAATTAAAAAAAAATCTTTTATTTTGTAATATGATCCTGTTTCGTATTTTTAAAGATTAAAAATCATTAATACATGGATGGTTTTCCAATGGAAAAAAGAAGTATCCTCCTCAGACAGGAGTTATTAACAATAAATATATTTTCATGCCACACAAAATCCAGTTGTAATTTCACCTGATTTCATTTCTTTTGCTTGATTAAATATTAAGAACATTCTTTTTCACTAACAAAAGCCTGGAGTATTTTTTTTTTCCTTCGCGAGCGCACTGTGCCATGGCTCAGACTGTCACATCCACTTCAGTCACGAAGTCACTGAATAAATGAATCAATGACCAATTTTTCCTGAATGAAGATCTGCAATAAGAGCCAAGCGGAATCAACTTTACGTCGACATTCTGAAGAAGAAAAAAACAAACAAACAAACAAACAAACAAAATGCAAACCTCAAATAAAATATGTGTAGTCTCAAATTCTGTATCTCACCATCATTTAGAATAAGAAAAAAAAATGCAAGAAAATATTTCCCTCATCACCAACAAACGCCATTTTAACTCGATCCATGCAATCCAAGAAACAACTTATTTTTCTCATGCTCCACGTCCTCTTCTTGTTAAAATCAAACAAATGCCAGAAGATTAATTTGTCTTTTTTTCCCGCTCTTTTCATTAATACTAGTCTACTTTTGTATGTTATTCAATCTGGTCCAAAGAGTTTAGGATTTCACCAAATTCCATCCTCCTTTTATACGCGTAAAATTATGCAAGATTTGAGGCCCCCGGAATGTCATTGGATGTAGGGATGAGGTATTATAGTTTATGGGTTGGGGACGGGATGGTGGGGGTCCTGCAAGCACCTCCCCTAGAAATGCAGCAAATCTCTCCCGTTTTCTCCTGGTGGGGCACTGGGAGGGCTGGAGACGTGCTTTGCATTGGCAGGCTGATGAGGACACGTGTCTCCTCCCTGCCTCCCTCTCTCTCTCTCTCTCTCTCTCTCTCTCTCTCTCTCTCCCCCCACCCCCCACCCCCTGGGCTCCTCGGTACCGCATTGGCATCAGTAAAGGCACCTGAAAACCGACAAGCAACTCCTGGAGACACCGCCTGATACCTTATAACCCGAACGAAAACGATCTTATAGGCCCTCCAACACAGTCACCGGTTCGCTTGTTTGGTGCGTAAAAGCTTTGCGCACAACCGCCGAAAACTGCCTGAAATATTGAAAAGTTGCGCTTACACGTCGAGCATCAACGCGCATTGCCAAGATGCAGAAAAGGAGCAGCGACATCTGAAGGTGACATGAACCTGGGGATAATCAAAAGCATTCGTACATTGAATAAGAAGTGGAGATAGCAAACTGAAAACCTGTGGTGTGTCTTGACTAAAAAAAAACTTGCGCTTTTTTTTTCTCTTCCTCATCTCCTTCTGTGGCTTTATCTGATGCAGAGAATCAAGAGCTGCAATTCAAAGTAGCCTCACATTCACACCGACTGGAGGAAACAAAAACAAAAAAAAAAAACACTAATTAAAGCTGCAGACAGTTGAGAGTCAAAAGAGGAACGAAAAATGGCGACGTTAATCAGAAGCAAGCTTTCTAATAAACTGTCAAATGCAGCCACTGCTGTCTCTAACAAATCCCAGGCGAAGGTGAGCGGCATGTTCGCCAGGATGGGGTTCCAGGCCGCCACTGATGAAGAGGCTTTGGGCTTTGCCGCCTGCGATGACCTGGACTACGACCACCGGCAAGGTATGCAGATGGATATTTTAACATCCGATGAGATGGGAGGAGAGGGGAGCGGACTGGGAGACGGAGGCGTGATGGAGGGGGACAGTCACTACCAGAGGGACGGTACCGGTCCAACGCACTCAGCCTCTAAGGATGGAGATCCAGGGAACGAATTGGGTGAAGTCAGACCAAAAATCACTGCTTGGGAAGCGGGTTGGAACGTCACAAACGCCATCCAGGTAAATAAATAAATAAATAAATAAATAAATAAATAAAGATTCAGACGTGCTTGACCTCTGAAGCAGCTGTGAAAAATCCAGATAAAAACAACACCTGCAAGTGCACAAAAAAAAAAAAAAAAAAATTCAAAATAACCCCCCCCCCCCCCCCCATCAGAATCTGCCCCTCTTTATCAACTTAGTTAAGTTACTACTTTTAATAATGCATGGAAATAATCAGACTTATAACTTTAAAATCAAACTGATTTCTCAGGGACATGCAACTTAATTGGATCATTCTAATATTTCCAATCATTTTAATGGATCAATTGAGAGATTTCAGAACAGGGAGATAGTTGGTGTGTCCTGTCACCCCCCCCCCCCCCTCTCTCTCTCTCCCTCCCTTCAGCTCAACACACACCCACGCAGACACGAATTCTTTGTCTGTGTAGTAATGTCCACTGCCTTCGATGCAGTCTCTGATAACCGGGAATAAGTCATAATCAATATGTCAATAAATGAGTAAGCCTAGACTTTGCATGGATACATTAGTATTTTAGTTGGACTATGTTGAAACATTTAAAGATTTAGAGCGTTTAAAAAAACTGCACATCTATTCATTTTAAGTGTCATAAATCAAGACGTTGCCTCATTTATTATTGCGTTTATATTCAGGGTTTACCAGTTTGATTTGTTCCAATTACGCACAAATAGCAACCACATGTGCAGCTTTTATTATTATTATTCTTATTCTTATTATTATTATTTTACTTGGAATCGTGCATTAATAATAACAATTGTATTTTTTTTCTCTAATGATAATGTGATAATTAAGTACGTGAAGAGTAAGTGTGGTCACTTCCTACTCCAGTCTGTGTAATAAAAGCTATGCGACAAAAATCCCTATAGACGCAATCCTTTCATGCTTTATCAAGGCTGTGGTCACAGCACCTATGATGACATCACAGTGTGTCTCCTCAATCCCGTGCTGACGTCAGAGGCGGGATGCGCTCAAAGCAAAGTGGAAAACCCACAACATGAAAAGAAGGAGTGACATCCACTGAAGACTTCTCTCACTCAGGCCCACCCCAAGAAAAAAAAAAAAAAACACCACTGTGAAATGACACCAATAACAGAATAGACTACAAGTTCATTTTTGTTCATAACTGTTCACTCTTAATCACTATTTTTTTTTAAATGTGTTTGTATAAATCAGTGCAGATCCATCTATAAAAAAAAAACCTGTCTTTAACATGTTTTTTTTTTTATGTTTTTAGGGGATGTTCGTTCTTGGGTTGCCCTATGCCATCCTGCACGGAGGATACCTCGGACTCTTTCTCATTATTTTCGCCGCCGTAGTGTGCTGCTACACGGGGAAAATCCTCATTGCCTGCCTGTATGAGGAGGACGAAGATGGACAACTTGTCCGTGTGAGAGACTCTTATGTGGACATTGCCAACGCCTGCTGCGCACCCAGATTCCCGTCTTTAGGTGGTCATATTGTGAATGTAGCCCAAATCATAGAGCTTGTGATGACTTGTATCCTGTACGTGGTGGTCAGTGGTAATCTCATGTACAACAGTTTCCCTAGTATGCCCATTTCACAAAAATCTTGGGCCATCATCGCCACCGCCGCTCTCCTCCCATGCGCCTTCCTCAAGAACCTGAAAGCCGTCTCCAAGTTCAGTTTGCTGTGCACGTTGGCCCACTTTGTCATCAACGTCCTGGTTATAGCTTATTGTCTCTCTAGAGCCAGGGACTGGGCCTGGGATAAAGTGAAATTTTACATAGATGTCAAGAAATTCCCCATCTCCATTGGGATTATCGTGTTCAGTTACACCTCGCAGATCTTCCTGCCATCTTTGGAGGGGAACATGCAAAAACCCAGCGAGTTCCACTGCATGATGAACTGGACTCACATAGCTGCCTGCATCCTCAAAGGTCTGTTCGCTTTGGTTGCTTACTTGACCTGGGCTGATGAAACCAAGGAGGTCATCACAGACAACCTGCCCTCCACCATCCGAGCTGTCGTCAACCTCTTCCTAGTGTCCAAAGCTTTGCTGTCTTACCCTCTGCCGTTTTTCGCTGCCGTCGAGGTTTTAGAGAAAACCTTTTTCCAGGATGGAGGACGAGCGTTTTTCCCAGATTGCTACGGAGGAGATGGACGCCTGAAATCCTGGGGACTCACACTCCGATGTAGCCTTGTTGTGTTCACTTTGCTTATGGCCATTTATGTGCCACATTTCGCCCTCCTCATGGGTCTCACTGGCAGCCTGACGGGTGCAGGCCTTTGCTTTCTGCTTCCCAGTCTCTTCCACCTCAAGCTTTTATGGAGGAAGCTTCTATGGCACCAGGTTTTCTTTGATGTCGCCATCTTTGTAATAGGAGGTATATGCAGCATATCTGGCTTCATTCACTCAATGGAGGGGCTCATAGAGGCTTTCAAATATAACATAGAAGAGTAGGAATAAGCCAATGTTGGCAATAGATGTTTAATGCAAATCCCTATTTAGTGAGAAGAAAAAAAAAAAAGAAATAAATAAATAAACACACGACTTCCGACAAGTCCCTCTGCTTAATTCATGCGTAAAAAAAGGCGCGCAGAACACACGCATCTCCGCACTCATACAGTATTGCATCAATTCAGAAAAAAAAAACTGCGCGTGCACTCACACACATACACAGACACACACACAGACACAGGCGCGTGCACACAGTGACACGAGGCGACGGCAGTAAGGGAATCTAATGCATCCACAACACACTATATGGACAGTACATGTTGTATAAATATGCCAACAAAAGTACACATATTTTCCAGTGGAGTGAACGTTTACAAATATTGACCTTAAACAAAAATTGCAAAAAGGGCAGTTTGTCTTTTCGTCGCTCTTGTGGTGCTTCCCCACACGAGACTTCACTTCATGTAACGTGCGAGTTTGTGATGGACAGACATTCGGCGGTGTAACGTGATTCAGCAAATGATTAAGATACTCGAAAACAGAAAAAAAAGAGACAAAAAAAATGCCACTTTCTTCTATTTGCAATATGATTATTGGCACTGAATGTGGTATGTGGATAGACAACATGAAACAAAAAAAAAAACAACAAAAAAAACAAGGCAATAACCAGCAGTTTATAACCACATGAATGCGTTTAGAAATACGTTAATAATCGGTAAGTTCGTTATACGTGAGGAAATTGGACCTTTTCCCCAGGCCGTTATAAAACACCGGACATGCTAAATGTGAGATAGACTCCACAGCAGCTATACAAACTATGCATTGAATGTATGATATTTGAGACACACAAAACATAATGAAACTGGGAAGTGGAAATTCAAATAAATAAATAAATCCTCCAAATTTTGATTCTTTCTGCGTTAAAGTGTGGATATTTTTAATCTTCACTTTTTTTCTTCTTCTTTTATTCACATTTTTAATCGACAATAATAATTTGCACCTGCCCCGTCCTACAGTTACAATTTATCAAAAAAACAAACAAACAACAAAACAAGATGGGGATCCTAAATTGAAACTCTGCACTTTCAGTTTATAGACAATTCTTCTTAATATTCGCATTACGTTTGAAGAAATTATGGCCTATTGTCAAATCAGTTTAATAGACTCCTGTCTCAAAATTCGGTGTCTGAAATCTAAAAAGATATCATCAAAAGAGGAAAATGTGCATACAGACATTTTTCATTTTGTGCAATCCAATGGGTCCTGTGGAAATGTTATAAAACCGTATGTGTAGTGTGTTATTGTGGTTTCAAAAAGATGGAATGTATATCTCAAAGTCGTTATCATATATCGTGAAATTAATATTAAAGAATAAAGAAATAAGTGAAATTATATTGTAAAAACGTGTGTGGTTTTATGTAAAACAGTCAGAACATGTATTTTTTCTTTTGTTCTCTATAATAAAAGACACAAAATGACGGAGAAAGCATTTTATTTCCAAGACCAAATTGATTCTAAGAAGGTTGTAAAGGCCTTGTGGCTTAGAGAAAAATTATTTAAAGTGTGTATCTCGGGTTTTTTTTTTTTTTACTAAAACGAAGTTGGGAGTTTATTCATCTACAGAGATCAGCTGTATGTGTAGGCGATATATTCTCTGCAAATTTAAAGTACAAAGTATGTTTTCCACTGGGATTTGCATTTGTGGAAAGGCTTATTTGGACAGATTTTCTGCTGCGGGCATCCAGGGCCTCATGGTCGACCTGTTCATTCACTGTGTTGATTTCCTCTGCAGACAACATCTGGCTTTAACCATTTATTTCTGAGTGGTCTGATCTCCATCTGCGACAACATCAAGCTACCTGGTGCATACCAATGCATGGATATATATATATATATGTCATACCTCAGAGTCAGGAGTTCAGAATGAGCAGCTTTAAGGTAAAATATTTGCACTCATAGCTCAAACCACCTCTTACTTAAACTAAAAAGCTGTATTCTGTCATAGAAATATTTCAACAGCCTTAGCTAGATAGATTTTTCTTAGTCTTCAGTCAGGTGAAAGTCAGAGATGATGATTTAGAAATGCAGCCAAGGCCCATCTGATAGTAGGCCTATTAGTTTTTCAATGCATTGTAGGGTTAGAGGAAATGTGCTTAGACATAAAACACAAAACAACATAACACCGTCATAAAAACAGAAGGATCTATCCAGTAAATTATATATTTAAATAATACCAACATTACTGAAGAAGCAGGGTACTGAGACAGAGGCCTATTTTTCTCCATAAAGGGTTAAATCATCATTGCTGCTGTGCCTCAGTCATTCCAATGGCTCCCCCTAGTGGACAATAGTGATTCTAATTAGAAACGTCAACATGATCAAGTACCTCAGAAAACAAGTTGATCCATATGATCCAAAAGTACCACTTTTACTAATACAATTCTCGGACATAAAATAGCAAATACCAGTAGATGTATGAGTTTATTGATTTTTTACTCCGCCAAAGAACAGCAGAGTTGTGTCTTTGTCAGTGTGTATCATTTTGTCTGATAGTAAGATAACTCAAAAAGTCATAGACAGGTTTGACTGACCTTTTCAGGAAATGTTGACACTGGAAAAAGGAACAAATTGTTAAATGTTGGTGTTGGTCGGTGGAGGTATGTTGAGAGAGAGGGCATGTTTGCGTCATTCTGTCGGTCAAGGTAGACCACTGGAGAAGTCTCAGTGGGGTGGGGGTTGATTTGCCTTGGCGGAGTCTGCACTCAAGAGTGCTTTTCTAGTTGTAGTACGCCTTCCATCAGTTGTCGTTAATTCAAGTCCTATTCTCTGAACTTTAATAGTTTTACGTCACATAAAGTAGTACTTACAACCTAAAGTGAGTTTCCCCCTTGTTAGTAGATATTTGTCATCTTAAAAATATATATATTTTTAACCAAACATATGTGTTATTAAGCACTGTAACAGTAAATGCATGTCGATAGTTTCTTTTAACAGCTTATTAAAATCTCAACTTAAACAAAGGTCCCAGTTAGTCAATATTTATTCATGCTCACTTTCCATTTCTAGAACTTTATTTGTGCCATAACACATTACTTTTCATTGTGTTTAAGATAGACATTTTAAATACATTGTACAGAGCAATAAAAGACACAGAACACTCAGTCATATCAAAAAGCACAAGCACTTCTAATATTCCAATCATCCCATTGTAGCACAATCCAGGGTTCAGTGAAGTTGCCCCTGAGAAATGTTATTTTCAGTTATCTATTGTCATATTGGTCTGATCAATAACTTCTATTTCAATAGTGATATGCTAGCGCCCTCTGCTGGTCCTGCTGCTGTTACAAAACAGTACTGGACATATTAATACACTTAACATTAGTCCAATGTTTTCCAAATGTGAGGCAATTTACTGAAACAAAATGCAAAAAAAAAGAACACAAAACTACTGTGTCTGACATGAATTATAAAGTCAATTATCCCATTAAATTATCCTTTATTTTGAATTTCAAGTAATGGCATTTTAGTCAAATTAACAAAACTTTCACAATTACACAGACAGTGAAATATTTACAGGCAAATGAATGCCATTGTAAGACATAGAACCATAGACGAGAACAATAAAAGTGGCTCAAGACACAACATCCACACTTGATGATCCTGTTGTCACAGCTCAATAGTTACAAGCACATTCTGATACATCATCCTCCAATCATAAAGGTTCTTTCACCACAATGTTGAACAGTTTGTGTTCCGTACGAGCCAGACACAGACCATAATACTCCATACAAGTGCTCACTGAGCAGGCTCGTCATTGTTCAGGGTGGTGGGTTTCTTGGTGGAGCGCTCGACCACCCAGGGGTGAGTCAGGACTCCCTGGATAGGGAGTCTGTGCATGGGGTTGTGCTTAAGCAACTTGGCAACCAGGTCTTTTGCTCCAGCACCAATATTGGCTTGGGCAGGGTAAGTGTACTCCACCTGGTAAAGGTTCAGACAAGACAAATGGTTAAAAAAGTGTTCTAAGTAACAGAATCACAATTGCTTTGTCATTTCACATGTCATGAAAACATACTAGACATGTAGTATTAATAAAATTGGTAAATACAAAATGCAAACAAACTATCACAATGTGAAAAAACTATAAAGCTCATTGTTTAAACATCTGTATTATGCCATTGTCAACATTTTTCTTTAATCCTCCTCCATACCGTGGGCTACTTCTGACATTGTACGTCACCTTCATGGAAATTCAGTTAATAAAGTGTATGCATTACAAAATTGTACCTAATTTAAATGACAACGATTTACCAGGTTATTTCAATGTTTATCTCAAACAACCTGACCGACCGCAACCTGAATAGTATTAACAATATTTTTTAATGACCTGCAACTGCGGATGACTGCGGGGGACCGCAGGCGCCTGCTCACTTTGGGTCAGCCTGTGCATCGCTGACTGATACACAATATAAAATATTATGTTATGATGGGGTTTCAGTGCTGCCAATATCGAGTCATTCATAAAGAACAGTAGGATGGTCAAATGTAACAGTGTTTTTTTGCATTCATGTGAATACATTATTAGGTACATCCTGGGGAGAAATATGTCAATATATTTTTTTTTCTTTTAACATTTGGTCTAAAAAAAGTTGGCATAGTGCCAGATACCTATTCATCCTTCTTCCTAATTTCTTAGATTTTTGCACATCTCTCATTTTCCGTTTTGTCTGGTGTAGTAGGATGTCTGCAGGGCCAGGTAGTTAGTAATATCTGCAGCAGAGATTGTTGGCAAAACTCTGGGTTCTGTCAAAAACTCATTCATTTTCATAAAATACAAGTCGCATCCAATACAGAGTTAACAAACTCCATCTATGTTTCAACACTGGATCTAAATCTGTACAATAAGCACTCTTCAATAGTTTCTTCATAGCAGCATTCTTCATGGTTACTTCCTGCCCTCCAGCTGAAATCACAACGCCATCAGTCACGTGACTGCAACCTACCTATTTAATAATATATTGCAAGTTGAGAGCTCTTTATTCTAAAACACCAATAATAATTTCGATAATTTTCTAATATTTAAGATGAAAAATTCTGTATGAAGCCCCTTTAAGAAAATACTATAAAAAAGATCAACTAAATCTGTAGCATTTGTAGTCAGAATTCATTTAAGTGGAATGCAGACCTTTTCAGGCGACATACACATACCACAATATGAATATGTCCAAGTATGGATGCAAAGGCTCATTAAAAAAAAAAAGTCTTAAGATCAAAAACTGTTCGTTTTTAACAGTCAATTTTACTTAAGATTTCAAAAATCAACCATTTGTTTCAGGATGTTGCATTAGATGTAACAGACTAATCACTGACCTTCACACAGTAAAACTTCACCATGACAGTCATCATTAATATTTAGTGGTTGATTAAGTTGATTTACCCTTGAAATCCTACGGTAGGTCTCCTCATGACTTTTTGTTTCAAATGGGGGTTTTCCAACCAAGAATTCATAACAAAGGACACCGAGGCTCCATAAGTCCACCTTCTCATCATGAGTTTTCCCTTCAATCATCTCTGGAGGCAAGTAGTCGAGTGTTCCACACAGAGTAGACCTCCTGAATAAGACAAGGATTCCAGAAGTTATTGATAGTTATTCAAACCCATGTGTTTCTAGAGATGCCAATATGAAATGTAATTATCAGAAATGATAATGTCCATGTCAGCGACCACAGCAGTGTATGAACTTACCTGGAGGAAGGTGTGTGAACAGACCAGCCAAAATCTGCAATCTTCAGCTCCCCTGTGGCCCCCAGTAGTAGATTCTCTGGTTTAATGTCTCGGTGGATCACTTTCTTTGAGTGGCAATAGTTTAGGGCATCTGCCAGCTCCATAATGTACTAGTAAAACACAGAAGGGGAATCATTTAGAAAATGTGTTTCTATAGCAGGCCAAGTCTGCATCACCTTCAATCATTAATTAACTGTCATTACTTACTGTGGCACTTCTTTCCTCAGGAAAACTTCCACAGCGCTGTAGCTCACTGTAGAGTTCTCCTCTGGGTGCAAACTCAAGAATTAGGTAAACACGATTCGTGTCATGGAAGTAACCATAGAGGCGCAGTATATTGGGATGTCTGGAAGACACAGACCAAAGAGTATTAGGAAAGTTAGACTAGGAAAGCACTTTGACAACACAGACCTGCACCAGTATTATACACTGAGTTACAATCACTTCTGTCAAAACTGGCCTTAACTCCCAATAGTAAAGAACCCTTCAAAAAAATCCTGGATCCAGATCACCCCCAAAATCTAATCAATTGTTGTGTTTGTCATTCTGGAGATTCTGTGAAAATTTTGTTGAACTCCGTCGATAACGTTTTGAGTTATGTTGTCAACAGCAGACAGACGGACAGACTAACAAACCTTGGTGATTACATAACTTCTGCTGGTGGAGGTAATAAAACACAGAAACCACCACACAACATTCTTTACTTTTAGAGTATACACTTCTCAACTTTCCAATTCACTGACAGAACTGAAAATACAACAAATACATTTATTCTACATAAATATAACGTAAAAAGTTACCTGAGGTGAGACTGGATCTCCACCTCTCGTCTCAGCTGATGCTCAACTCCTGCCTTCTCCAACTGCTTCTTAAACAGAACTTTCAGAGCCAAGATGAACTTAGTTTGCCGCTCTCTAGCCAGGTAGACATTACCAAATTTACCCTTTCCTAGAGGCCGGCCGATGTCAAAATTTTCCAAGCTCCATCGCTTCCTGTATGACAATAAAAACAAATAATGAATAAATACGTCTCGTATTTTCCCAAAAAGTTGTCACTTTAATAAGTAACTCAGGTTTATCATCATAATGAGTATAAGGAGGCACATTTAGCCTACATACTTTGAAGAACCGTTAGCCACAGAATCAGTCTTGGTCGGTTTGTCTGAGAAACAGAAAGAACCAAAATATTCATGAAAATCCACCAACACACAAATGCACACTTCAGTGATACAGTTGTTAAATATTATACTAACTCTGTGGCTTTTCCAGTCTTGTTGATTCTGTTGTGGTTTTAGCTTGAACGGAGTTCATCTTGGACTCGTATGTCTTTGTTTGGCTTTGAGGCTGTGGTGAAGGATTTACAGTCTGACCAGCAGGGTTCACATTCTGATCACCTGGGATCATGTGCTTCAGAGCAGACACATGAGATGTTGATTTTTGGGTGCTGATGGGTTTCTGAATACGCTGGGGTCCATTTGAAACCCCTAGGACTCGATGAGAAGTTTGTGTGATTAAACCCTTTGGAGTCGTTTGCGATTGTTGTGACACAGGAACACGCTTGGGTCCATCACTGTTTACCTGCAAAGTCACAAAACAATCAAAATTGAGAAAGAATGTGAGAAGTCCTCAGGGCCACAGCAACTGGGGTTTTAACAGATACGTTTAAGATATGCACATCCATTATGAATGTGCTTTTGATCTAGGACTGCATGTCATTCAGAATATTTTGATACAGCAGTACAGAAAGAAGAAATTGTAAGTTATTGATTTAAAAAAAATTTTAAAGAAGAAAGTGACATTCTACAGTACAGACCTCCAGTTATTGTCAACAAGTTTTCCAATTATTTAAAACTAAACCAATATTGTTGAGCGCTACCACATTCATGATTAGGCCAATTTTTATGACCTGACGGTTGATGTGTGTTCAAAATATTTTGACTTAATTCTGAAATTATTATGTTGGGGGATTTTAATACAGGCATTATCCGAGATAAATGTTTAATGACTAAAGCTTATATGAACTTTTGCAGTAGTCTTGACTTACACCAGCTGATTAAAGAACCTACATATGTTTGTATTTCCACTCAAACCACTATTGATCTCATTTTAGTATCTGACAAATCAAGAATCATAAACAGTGGTGTAATACACTATGGGTTAAGCAACCATTCTATGATTTTCTGTACAAAAAAAACAAAGAAAATGGTATTTAGAGCTCACAATACCATTAAAATCAGATCTATGAAAGGGTATAGTAAAGAGGCATTTACAAATTGCTTAAATGAAGTAAACTGGTCATCTGTGTTGACATGTAAGGTGATATTTAGCACGCTTGGCATCATTTTAAAATGTTTATTTTGCAATCTATAAACAAACTTGCATCTTTTAGAGAAGTACGAGTTTTTTTTGTTTTTGTTTTTTAAAAAGGTACAGACCCTTGAATAAATGATGAGATGCTTGAGGCCATACAGAGGAGAAACAAACTATATGAACAATTTAGGAAAAATAAGGATGATCAAACCTGCACAGAGTATAAAATTGAGAAATACAGAGAAACAATACATTAGTTGTTTATTCTAAAAATACATATTTTAATGAGAAAAAAGCCCATACATTTTAATTGTTTAACTATATTTATTTAGGAACAACTCATTTTCTCTAAGTTATCAGATATCCCGCACTGTTGAACGCACCAGAGACGTTACGACGGTCGTGAACGCACCAAACTCCGCGTTTAGAATTAGCCGCTGTGTTGTTGCTAAGCACCCTCTCTTTCCCCAACTCTAATTCATATAATCCTGGTTTATTACTGTGTGTAAATGACACAAGTTGAGATTGATAACACAATACAGTTGGAATAGATATTAGTATAGTGTTTTGTGATCTGCACACAAGTTAATGCTGTTTAACGCTGGTTTGTTGTTGAAGCTAATACGATAATTAGCTAGCTGTTATCTGAGTGACTCATACAGTTACCTACGGTCTTTACAAGCAGTCACTTTTTCCCACCCGGCTTAAAATGAATTATTTAAATATGGGGGGGGGGGGGGCATTTTTTAACCAAAAAAAAAAAAAGGTTTAAAAATCCCGATACATATGTGAATCAATTTTTTTCTCCTACACCTAGCATTTATAATACGAGTGATGTTCTCTGTGGCAAACAATAGACGCGTTTATTAAACATGTCTATTGGTTGCTGCCCTGAAGATGGTAAGATGGCAAAAGTGATTCGATTTTACAAGAAAGGGAGTAAATTGGATCAGGGTAACTACAGACCCATCTCAATTTTGTGCACTCTCAATTTTTTTTCCCTGAGCAGGTCAATAAATATCTCTTTCAATTAGGATTCCATAAATCCCACTCCACAGACATGTTTATTGTATTTAACTGACTACGTTAGAAAGGAGGTTGACAAGGACAATTTCCATGGTATGGTCATGCTAGATTTGCAAAAAGCATTTGATACAGTGGACCACAGTATCTGGCTGTCAAAACTGAAGGCTATTGGTTTTAATAATACAACAGTTAGTTAGTTCGACTCATATTTGCAGAATAGGAAACAATTGGTGGATATTGGGGGAATTTTTTTTATCCCAACCACAAAATGTACAATGTGGGGTCCCTCAGGGGAGAATCCTAGGGCCTCTTTTGTTTCTTTTGCATATTAATGACCTCAAATCAGTGTGTTCATGTGAACGTTTTTATTTGCTTTTTTATTTCACACAAGAATAAAAAAAAGATTGTTGTCAACCTTATTATATCCAGCTCTCAGTCACAAGGACAAATGGGGAAAGGTGTTTATGTAGTTTTGTACAGATTTGTATAGTTCACAGATAACATGTATCAACCCATCAGGGACACCAAGTATTTCAGCCACCTTCCTCCATGCCTCATCCTCCACTTTTGTGTGTCTGTACGTGACGAGTAAATAATTGAATAGAATGGGCATTACGTTCACAGCAGTGATCAGAATCCTCTCCATTTGTAATATTTTTTGAGGATCTTCTTCACGGTGCTTTCGTCACGGACATACCTCCACCATCTACTATCATTGGATAACGGACGGACGGTCGCCATGGTAATTTGCATAACTTTAAACCAAGTTCAACATTGTGACTCAGTTTCGCCATCCCTGAATCCCACAAGGCTTTAACAACAATAACTGTTGACCGGATTTCATTGAGCATTAATTGAATACGTTTGATATGGGTTGAGATGTCGGAACAATGGATGACTAGTTTGTGTTTTGTTGCTTAACATGAAGCTGGATTAAAATGTATGCTTTTTTTTTAAACAAACATCCCGAAATAATATTAAAGAAAGTGTCTTAAGATACATATACTGATTGACTTTAATATTGAAAATAATTAGCAGGGACTTTCAGAAACCCTGACCACAATACAAACGTATCCAAGAAAAATGCAGGTATTTTTCCTGTACCTTAACTTCAGGCCTTTGAAATTTAAGATCCTTTGTCATCTTGACCCTGGTAGAGGATTCCATATTCTGTTAGAAAACAAAGACAAGAAAAGTGATATAAAAAGTTCAAATCAAACACAGAAGCAGGTTAAACGGCAAAGTCCAGAGTCCAGAAAATCTATTAGCAATGACTGACTGTCCAGAAATTAATACATTATCACCGACATTACCTTGTACTGATGTTTAAGATACAATTAGATCTAGAATAGACATAGAAAATAAAAATAAAAATATATAAAACTCTTTCGGGGTTAAAAATGCTAGCCCTGGGCGACGCATGATGATGTGGGGTTTTCGTTTGTAGCCGTTAGCTACTTTATAGCAAACCACATCAAACTGATACAGACCACTTAATTACGTAGTACTAGCCTTAATTTGTTAAAATAACTTACCGAAGTCCTCCTACGCTGGTGATCGAGAGGAGCCCCTGTCCGATACCTTATCCAAAACTCTAACTGTTCAGTGACGGTCTGAACGTTAGCTAGTTTAGCGAATAGACAGGCTGTTAGGTTGACCAAAACGATAGTTTGTAGCTCTACATAAGTCAAATCTATAACGCGATATATCGAGCGGATTTTTTTAGTCCGTACTACTGAAATTTAGCCAGCAGCAGGTTGAAGTATGTAAAATAGTAAAACATAGATAAAAAAGAAAGTTGCATACAGCGAGGATCAGTGTCCTCCTCACACTTCCCTTACCACTACTTTTTTGATTTCAAACACGGTTCTGTGATTGGACGAGAAATGGCTGATGCTCGTCGATTATTGGCTGATGTGAATCACGTGGTGTCTTGGAATTTGGGAAGTCCTTCACAACAGCAGAGGGCAGCACAGACCTTTTGTGCACCGAATTTATACCGGAATCACTTTCTTGTTTTTTTCTAAAATGCTCTGTGTTTGCAAATGTTTATTTTATGCTCACCTACAACCAAAGACGATTGCTTTTCCTGAATATGCATGGTTTGCTTTCCTTTGAATACGTTTGATTTTGTCCCAAAAATCGCCCCATAAGAAAAACACACATTTTGGTGAAGGTTGGTTTGGTAGCCTGTTCCCGTGAGTGGAACTAATGTTCATCATACATCAAAGAGAGACATTAAATATAGTAATCATTATTGTACAGGTATTATTGCTCTTGAATTAAGTGAGTTTCTGATTATTTTTTTTAATGCTAGATGAAAATGCAATTAATAGTAATGTAACTGAGTAAAATAAGTGTTACATAAAGTATATATCAGTTCTGTTATTAATTTGTTCATTATCTGCTCATCTCTGGCTGTTTGATTTGAAAGTATTCAAGTCACCTCTGATCTGTTCAGTAACACTAGTACTGGAATACTTTAAGAGAGACAGCTTTGTCCAGTGTTGACTCAGAATTAAAGCATCCAGGTAATAACTCAATATCAAATACGTATTAACAGAATTAAGGTGTTAGTCAACACACCCTAATGGTTGCAACACAGCTAACACAGTGAAATGTACTTGCTGTCTCACACATGAAAACAGATAGTATTTATTTTAAAGTGATAACTTGTGCTACCAAACAAACCCTGTGTGTACTTTGGCTTTGATCCATGTTCAAAGAAATGTTCCAAATGAAAAGAGTTCAAGGAATCTCAGTTCTATATGTAGTTGTTTGCAACTGTAGACCTATCATTTGGCCACAGTGTGGCAGCATGTGGCTCATCATTATTTCAGAGAAGTCACCAATAAAGTGTTTTCCTTAAACTGGATTAACGCTCAGATACAGAATGGACACAATGATTTCAATTATAGTAGTATCTGAAGGTCTGTCTCCCCAAATACAATTTAGTTAAAAGTAACACCAGTAATTCTTTATTTAGATATATGCTCACTTAAACGTAAAATTCAATTTAAAATTCAATTTTAACATTAAAGTTGTTGTGTATGCTCTACTTTCATGAAAGTACCAGTATTGTGCAGTGAAAATACTCCACTGCAAGTAAATATTCTGCATTCAAAACTTGGGAGTGGGTAGGTTTACTGCTGGATTTGTGTGTGATATTCTGTTGCTGCATTTAAGGTTAGGCTTTTTTAAACAAAGATGTAAAATGTTGGTACTTCAATCTACAGCATTGCATTATATTCTCCAAGATCATACGTTTGCAGCATATTGTCCTGTGACAACAGTGTAGGATATTAAGGAGTTGATTAGATTATGAAGGAGTTTTTAATTTTATTGGGATTAGCTTTAAGAAACACTTAACCTTTCATTTCATCACAAACAATAAAACAACAAGCTTACTTCTGAGACATAGTTTAGCTAAAGTATCCTCACACATTTCTACATAAGTACAAGTATTTAATTTAATTCCACCTCCACTGTATTCTCATGTAACATGCATACATTTAAAGGAATTACCGACACATTTATTCTATTAAATGAATCAAATATTTTATTGACACATTCTGCAGGTGTTGAGAACCAATAACCGTTTCCAATTCTCAGTATAACACACATTCAAATTCAACTGTTTCTGTGAATAAATATGACATATTAAAAAATAATATATTAAGTAACTAAGGCTTCACCATCACCACTCAGCATTAGCAGTCCTGTAAAAGAAAACCTTCTAATATGTTAAATGTAACCACATTCAGTCTCTCAAACAGTGATATCAACAATCTCAAATCATCAGCTCCTTCGGCAAGTATGTTATAGCAGCTTATCTTGGTTAAAAAGTATTGAGTGCAAAATAAAAACTATCAATGCAATGAGAGGACATGCTGAGAAGAGCATGAGTTACAACAGTCATCACTCAGTTCAGCAGAGTTCAAGAACAGTTATTCTCATACAGTATTTATGATGGTCTTCTTCATTTCAAACAAATATATATATATATGGCAAACACCTTGATCCCTTACTTTTACTTAAATACTTACTATTAGTTAAAACATAACAATACAGTTTATAGTCAGGCCTGTAATGGGCCTAATACAAAGTGTTTTACTGAGGTCCCACAAATCATTGTAGACGAGAAGTTCCTATACAAATAAACTTGACTCAAAACTTTTCATTCACAGTGGCTGTTCCACTTCCATGTATCTTTCCTCTTCATTACCTTTGACCTCATGCCGTTTTTCTTTTTGGCAATGAGGTCTTGTGCTATGTCAAAACACTTGTAGCAGAGGTACATTTATTTTCTTTCTTAAAAAAAAAAAGAGGCTGCGCAAAAAGCAGTGATTTTTTTTTTCTCTTTTTTTTTTGCTTTGGCACTTTTATCTCGTCAGTTCATTAAATTGCCTCACGTACCTCTCCAATGCCAATGCTACATGTTCACAAAAACACAGGTGGGTTCAGTTTGCGCTTGTCCCTGAGCACGCCACTCACTTTACCCCCTCAAATCTCTGTGTGGTCCTGCTGAGTGGGATCCAGTGATAATATGATGCAGACTCCCTCCATGATGCGATCTGCTGCTTCAAATGTGTCCAATGTAGACCATAAAGTACAGAAGACTGTGGAATTGTACCCTCAACTAAAAAAAACTAAATAAAATGGAGCACCAAACAGAGCATCATAAAGGGAGGCTGGTTGGACTGATGTGCAGTTTCTCCCAGACTCAGGTGGAAAACAGAAGCTGGTGTCATTTCTCGGTAACTGCAGCGGCCGCCATCGGGGAACGAATGGTCCCACACGCTGTGGCTGCCAGCTCTTCGATCTCGGCGTTGAGTCGTCTGATTACCCACTCCATGGCTTCACGGCCCTGTTGAAGACAAAACACAGAATGTTAAGTCACAAGAGGTAGAGCAGATTTACATGACATTCAGTTCAGTTCATTTCGAGCACACAAAATCATCAAAAGATCAGTCAATGGCCAACAAAACATCTTTCTTACACTCGAAAAGGAGTGGCAAGAAGTAAAACTTATAAACTCCCACCCCCTTTTTACAAACTAATAATCCAGCAGCGTCTGCATTCTATGACTTAAAACACTTTTTAAAATATTTATTTATCCTTTACACTAAAATATCTACAATAATTTATATACAATAACTTTTTTTAAGTTATTGATGAGAATGGAGTGGGATTAAATAAGTGTTTCTTCTTCCCACTCCTTTTTGGGTGTAAATATTATTATTCTATCTTTTCTTATGTATTGTATATTGTGTAAATTGCTCAAAATAAACAAATCAAATCAAATATACACATGGTTTTATAAGTCACCTCACACAATACAATTTGTATAATCAACTATAAGTATATTTATATCTACTTTATATTTCCTACAAATACAGTATTTAATATGATATCTCCTAATCATGATAGTCTATATTTATGTTTCACTATAAAATCTATGTAATAAAAACATTTTAATGCCGTTTTTGTTTAAGAAGAGACTATTAATTACGGTCTAATAACAAGCAATTGGTTTACACATAAACATGTTAGTGCAGGTCATGTAATAAGAACAGCCAAGGTACAGTAGTTGTATGAACTCACTGATGTGGTGTCAAACACTGGAAAAAAAAATCTAAAGCTTATGAAGTGTATTTTTCTTATTTATAACTCAAAATATTTCATTGCACTTAAAATAAGACATAACCACCTACAGAGTGCTCATTTCTTACCTTTCCAGCGTTAGCAGAGATGGCATTGGCCATTACACCCTCCAAATAGCTGCTGAGACTGACTCCTTTCACAGAGATTATAGCCTCCTGAGTCAGTATTGTCCTGAAGTGGGAAATGTCAAAGATACGGTCAGCAACCTCTAAAATAAAATTTAAAAAACCTTAAAAAAATAAATAAATAAATAAATAAATAAATCTTACTTTTCTGGATCCTCTGGGTGTGGTTTGTATGTTAACTTTTCATCCACCGACACCATGTTTGTAAAAGTAATCTGTGGAAGAAAAACAACTTCATGTTGGTATAAGAGTGTCTTAAATCATAGCTAGCAGTGAGAGTTATCACACATGCTTTAAATCACAGTGTTACGAGTGCACATTGTTGAAAGGTGAGCCATCAATAAGTAGAACAAGCAAGACTTGTTTTCCCTCTGATGTTTCTCAGTGTAACAAAGCAGACGCTGTATTTAGGCAAACACCAGTCATGACCAGTAGGAAAAGGACCATGTTTTGTAAACCAGTTGGACAGTATAACATAATAACCTTACTGTACTATATACATGTCCATTTTATGCATCTTTATACTTCTAGTCCATTATATCTGATATTTATTCCTTTCAGTTTTTCTTTCTTAAGGTAAATAAACCCTTCAAAAAATATGTGATTTGTTGTAAAATATATCAGAAATCCAAAAATAGGGACCATTTTATTGCACAATGGCTAACTATTCAGACCTTGAGTACCTTTTGCCAATAATACTTACACACTAATACATAGAAAGTACTTTTTTTGAATGAAAGACTGTTATTCATAGTCAAGTATTTTTTTAAATGTATTTTGGCTCTTTTACTAAATGATCCAAATGTGTTTTTTTCCACGACTGATGTACACAGCATGAAGGTTTTGATAATACATATGAGACTTTTACAAAATAAAAGGAAAGCAGAGATGAATCATTGAATATAAGAGAACATATTTTGTGGCCCAATAAAATGTGATCCAACCTCACTGACTTTTGTAACAGCTTTTTAACTACCCTTCTGTGCTGCCAGTAACATAGTGATGTACTCTCAGGTTCTCATTACAGCATGTTCTCACACATGTTTATGGCAAATACTAACATATAATACAAGAGACAGGGGAATACTCACATTCGTTGACTGAAGTTCAAAAGTCTTCTCTTTGGGGTCCACAACTGATTGCTCCTGAACATACGTGCATGTCCGTGTGTTACCAATGATCTGAAAATGCAGAACATAATAGATTTAAAAAAAAAAAAGAAAAAAAAAAAGCAATAACTGTGCCTTGGTACATATCACTTTTTCCAGTGTGAATTTAAAAAAGAAATTAAGCTTGGGCTGCATTTCATTTCTTAAGACACAACAAGAGTTTGTGTTGCAGCTAAAACACATAAGTGATGTGGAGACAAAGTATAGATTGGTTTACAGGAAAGGAGTTTAAAAGATTAAACATATTTATTCCTCGATTGATGTCCTTCTTGAAATAACTGTCATTAAAAAAAAATAAACTACTTGTGGGCATAGTTAATCAGAAAATGAAGGCTAAACATTTTTAAAATGACAATACATTTAAGATCTCAAAAATAAAAATGTAAATCCTAACAACCCATGCAATTTCAAAAGAATACTAAGTTAACCGAGATCACAGGAAGTGTTCAGATTCAGACAACTTTATTCATCCCCTAAGGGCAATTACAAGTGCAGGATGCAACTGAGCAGCATGACAAATAATAAAATAAAACACCATACAGTAATGGTAAAAGTAAAATAAAAATATTGCACGGTCAAGTATATGATATTGCATAGTTAAGTGAAGTGTGGTATTGCACAATTAAGTAAAATATTGTACTGTTAAGTGGCACTATGGCGGGGGGATGGGGGTGGGGGGTCAGTGGCTGGAGTTTAGGAGAGTAATTGCTTTGGGGGACAAAAAAAAACAAAAAACGGTGGCTCTCCTCCTCTCAGTCCTGCAGGCTGTGCAGCGGAGAGCCACCTCTGTCCCCAAAGCCATGTCACTGCAATACATTCAGGCATATGCATGCATAGTCTGAAGCTCAGGAGTGATTGATGCCAATCTCATTAAGAGTCACGTTAATATGCTATCAGCCACTAGTCTGTGTCATAGACTGTCCTGGAATTAAAGGAGCTATTCATAGACGTCTCCGACTGAAAACATCTCTAAAACAGACAGAGGTCAGTACTAAAGAACAGCAGCTGATTGGGAAATCTTTACACAGCTTAAAACTCAAGAGGTAACACAATAGTTATTTCACTCAAGCTTTATCTGCCTTTGTCATTACTGAGTTCAGAAAGTCAATGAAATTAGGAAACTGTGTTGCAGAACTCCACAGGCCTCCTCCACAGCTCTGTACTTCACTGACCTCTTCTATTAACCTCACATACACTGATATGGAAAGTTACACCACATGCTGTCATGGGTTACATTTCTGCTATGACAGAAATGGCACTACTATGTTCTGTACAACACGAGCTGTGGCACACAGCCATGAACTTGCCTGGGCTCCAGTCACCAATCAGTTCTGCTACCACCTCTGGACTGAAATAGCCTGGCAGGTTAAGGTCATGCTTTAATAGCTTGTGGCTATGAACCTACCTCCAGAACTACACTGAGATAAATCTATGGCTGAAGACCTTTGACCTTTTAATGATCTGACTGTAAAGTACCTTCAAACATTTCCACCACAATACAAACAGATTTTTTTTTGGTCATACTGCTGATTACATCACTGCAGTTTTTATGTAATAGAGAAGTACTTTCATCACTCACAGATTTCACTATAGATGGAAGGCCCCACTCTGTGCTGAGGAGTCTTTTACTGTGTAGGCGTCCCTGTTTGTCAATGCCTCGGTCCAAAACATCTACTCCAAACACACTGGGGTTCATAGGATTGGGATACTTTTGCATGGCTGCCTTGGTCACTGTTTCCCAAGGGTGGCTGTTGGGTAAAAACAGAGTAAAAGATTGATAAATGAGTACTTTATGACAAAATACAATTATTCTGACTTCGGAAAAATAGACTAATGGATGTATTAATCTCATGTACATACCATAATAACATCATCAGTGATGCAGTGCAACTCGCTACAAACATTATCTCAAGTATTGCATTTATGTATAGTTTTGACACTTGATATCTTACAATGATTTCCATTTTACACTTTATTATATCCCAGTCAAACATACTTTTCACTTAACTATATTTAATTTGGAACTTGCACTTCTTTTACTACTTATACAAATGTATGATGTGCTTATATAACATGATGCAGTATTATATTACTTAAGTACCTAGCAACAGGATGGAAAATTTTACATTGTTGAAAAAAAGGCAACATTTTTAATTAAGGTTTGGTTTTTTTCTAAAATTATGTGATATTTCTATTTTAACTCAAATTAATGTGTATATTGTATCAACATTTTCGTCAGACATACATGCGTACTGAATTTGATGAAGTTTTTAAATATGTGAAAGGAGCCAACTTCCAGTTTAAAGTGTGTGTGGAGAGAACATATTTGAGTCTACTTCTCCCCCTTCTGACAATAACATCACGCTAGGAGATAATTATTATTAATGAACAAATGATAGCAACCTAAAGTATCCAAGCAACGATAGCGAATATATATCATTCTTTCCCTTTTGTTAGTTGTATATCAGCAGAAGACGACATTTCCAATGCTACTCTTTTTTTTTTTTTTTTTTTTCAAATCTTTATTTCAAATTCACAATGCCATACATTCCAATTTGAACTCATTTGAGGAAAAAAACATTTGCTTGCATTTAAAAACAGTACAAGCTTACAACGTATCAAACAGAATGCTACTCTGAACGTAGCGGTACATGGTTGCCTTGGAGACGGGTGAACGTCCTGACGTTGCTCAGTGACGTAACCAGGCACGTTAGAATGTAGGGGAAAGGTTGGTGTTGGGGGCTGGTCCTGACCGGCTGCTTACGCAACTTTGCACCCAGTCAATGACAGGTCCCGATCTACAGTCTATGATCCAGATTCACCTTTATTACATTCTGCTTATTTTATCCGTAAATGTATCTCATAATTTATGCTACAATATTTTCCTCAGTATCCTATTTACGTCACAAAGATAAAACATTGCACATTATAGGTCGAGAATGTTGCAATTTTACGTTATTACTCTTAACTATACATTGGTACGTTATATTCTTCAGACCATTGTAGGTGGTTTTCCGTCACAAACCAACTATAAAGCACGTGTATTCTCCAGTGGGTTTCATAGTATACCATTTACCCGCCCGAATCACGATGTGAAGCCCTAACATTTCAGACAATCTTTGCGTAAAAAATAACCCACGAAACTGATATAAATTAACAGATTCCGGAACCAAACATATTCAACTGAGTACTCACTTGAATATGTGCTCTGATGCCCAGATCTTCATGGTTTAGCTGACAAAGGGTGGCTATGTGGAGGTCGACTTGAAGATAAGCCGGTAGAGTGACAGACTCACTGACTGAAATCAGCGGACCACGTTCAAAGGCAACCCGCACTGGCCCCTCCCACTCTGCTGGGGCAGTCACGAGCGGCTTACGCACTTCCGCTACTCTGCCACATAACTGCAGAAGTCCTCCTAAGGTATAAGAACGAAAACCAATCTCTGGTTAAAGTACATTAAGAAATCACAGTAATAAAAATGATCGTATCTGATTATTTAACCCCGACCTTATTTATATGTAACTCAGTCACAGTGTGTGAATGATGAGTTTTGATACGTTGGAAATGTCGTTCATAGCCTTCACTGTTACACAATTTGAAGGTTGAAGTTCTCCTTTGCAACCTTGAATCATGAGGACAATCAGGCTGTTTATGCAACAGGGACTAGTTATTGGTGTTATCATAGAAACCTGTGCAAATCCGATCAGCATTCGTTATAAAGATTATTCGCAGTGATGTTTAGCCATAGTTAAAAAAAAAACATTTAAATAAAGAAAGATGATAAAAGATTGAAAGAAAAAAAAAGTGATTAAATCAGACACGTTAAAATAAGATGCAAGGTACAAAGATCATTTAAAGCAGCCCCATATGTCATAATGAAGTAGACAGTTTGATATAATATGTGCCAGAACTGAGTTTTATTTGAAAACTTACCAACAATTTACTTATCTATATTGTCAAATGTGTCCAATGAAATGTTGTTTGAGCTCAAGACAGACATTGTAGACCTGGTTATTTTATCAATTGTTAGCCTGACATTATACAAGTGTTGCTAGTGACACTTTGAAAGCACACAAATTAATATTAGGCTGTTAGCTTCTTTATTTTTGTTTGTAATTAGTTTAGTTAGCATATTTTAATGTAGCTCAAAAATACACATTAAAAAGCATAAATTGTCAGTGTGGTAATAGGGTAGCAGTTTCTGCCACATATGAGCATCTTATTATGTTTGTATCTCACACACAGTTCCTTTTAATGCTGAAATGTCATTGTCAGTGCTGAAAAGCTGCTGACATGCAGTACTGACTGGGAATTTTCATATTTTATTTATACAATGAGAAGGAACTTTGTTTTACGGTCGGAGGCAGCTATCAAAGAACATACTGTCCTTTGTTGTGCTGAATTTAGATTTGTGTTGAGATGAACAAAACAATTATGAAATAGAAGTGTCATTACATTTTGCTCTTTATGAAGTGACAGATTTCATGTTACATTTGTGTTTGCTGTCTTTACAGACTGTATATACTGTCACGTACAACAGCACCCTGGCTAAAATGTAAATTTGATCAATGAAACTAGTCATTGTAATGTACTTGGCTGGGTATTACCAAGGTGATTGTTGGTATGTGAGCACATGATACACAAAGGTCAAGTGAAGTGGTGACTGTAGTTTGAGAGGCAAAGTGATGTTGACTAAATACTAGGAAAAAAAAACAAAAAACAATTCCTATAGTTTCATGGTGTAAATCTATTTGTAGATTCAGGACACAAAAATGCCAACAAAAAAAATTAGCAATCTGAATCACTGTGTAAGTATGAATGTAGCTAAACTAGCTGCTGACTACTGCACAGTACATGTGCATCACTATTCTGCAACATTCCATTAGTGTCATTGTGTGATTGAATTGTCAACTTCTGACACTGCTGCCCTTAAAAAAACTTGTTTACCTTCTGATGGCCAACCCACAAACATTTCCATCTCAGAATGCTGTATACATCCTACACATTATATATACACCATTGGAAAAACACGTTTTTGGATTCAAATGATGCACACTAATTATAATAATACAATGATACAATAATAATTACAGGGTCAGTAAGCACGTATGTTAGACCAGTGGCACTTACGTATTAAGAATCAAAGTCTTCCAAAAGTTGATAAAACTCCAACAAAAATGGTCATATTACATTAGAATAGGTCTAGTAAATGCAGTTCAGTAAAATAGTTCATTCATACTATATCGTACATTCATAAAATCCCAGTCGGCTGTTGCCAATGTTCACAATTTCTATAAGAACATGTGCATATTTTTCACATATTCTTGATCCTATCTTCAGTTAGCCTGTGTGTATTAGCTACAGTGATACAAAAACAGCACAACCCTTCTAAACAATAAGAAGTCCTGATAATGGATGGATAAAGAAATGAATAAAGAATCTAGACAGTGATTTGGATTCTCAGATGAAGCTGTAGCCTGCAGCAGCTTTGGGGGCCCCCTAGTGGTTCTGTGGGGCTCTATGCAATTGCGTTGTCTGTGTATAGCAAGAAACGGCCCTGATCCTTCTTCCAACACACCTGATTCAAATGATAAGCCAATCATTAAGCTCTGCAGAAAACTGATAATGACCATTAAGTGTGCTGGAAGAGTGACACATCTGAAACATGCAGTAAAGTGGCTATGAAGGACCAGGGTTCCTGACCCCTGCTTTAAAGGATGAAGAAAAACCTCATGGATAAAGGGTTGCTTATTTGATTCTTGGACCAGACATTGTTAACTGTGTGGTAACATAGTCCAGACAGTCAAACCTACAGATGGAAAGTGGACAATGACACAGGTGTCTGTTTCACCAACAGTAAATTATTACAATATATAAGTACAGTGTGTGGTGTATATTCAAGTGCCTTTGCAAATGTTATGATTTCCTTTCCAGATACATTTTTATATGTTTTACTCATGTATTTCCCTGTCCTGTTAAGAGCACTGTTAGGACAATATACAATCTTGTCTTACACAGACCAAAGACGTGTAGTCTCTGCCACATCATGTACATTGCTTTTGTGAATGCCCTCATCTTGCACAAGAAACTTGCCAAATGCAATGGGGAGGTTCCTTGAACCACAACTCATTTGGAGGAATTTTGGTCTTGGAGTTTGCAGAGGCAAGATCATTGACCACAGAGGGATATGGATCATTCCATCCCCAACATGCCACTCATCACTGTTCTGTTTGTACATAAGGAAACAGTGGAAATGGGTGCTTGAACTACAGTCACTGTCAGTCTAAAACCCCTCTCAAGTGTACTCCTTTGACTTGTGCCAAGTTAAGACAACTATGATTGACATGCTGCCAAAAAATGTAGCCTAAAATATGTACATTTTGGGAATAGTGTGCTGTGTTTTTGGTTGTGTATTTTTATATAAAATAACATTTTACATTACTTGTTCATGCTATTTCTTTTTGTTTTTCTAACTGCACAAAGCTTTGTTTATAGAAAACATTTGCTTCAACTTTGTTAATAACACTGAGTATGAAGCTGGAAATGCTGTAGGATAGCCCTAAGTGTGACCTTTCATTAGAGCCTATGATCATAACCAAGGCTTTCAAAAATTTCAGCTTAAAGCATGTGAACATGGTAACAACGAGTCTTGAAAAAAACAGTATGAAATACTAGTTTTATGTAGTATTGTTAAATTTATAAAGTTCAATAAAGTTCAATACTTCAAGCTGTGATCCCATTGTTTCTTCTCATCCACACCTTCAAGGTGCAGTCATTTTCAAGACAAATATTTTTTGGGAAAAAAAATAAAATCCTCAAATTTCCAGCACCTTTTGGACAGATTTCAATTGTTTTGGGGGAAATTGTAAGTGTGTGTTATCTTTCATAATAAACCATAAGCAAAATGAGTTTTAAATTAAATTTTCAACAAAATTTGTAGGAATTTTAAAAAGTTTTAAGTCTAAAAGTGGGTTTGTCACCATAACCTATATTCTCTAATGTGAATGTGTTCCACGCATTGCTATCTGTTTTAGCCCACTTTGTGACTGTAGTAGACAGTATTGCAGGGTCATTTCCACGTCATGTGTGCTTATCACAGAACCCAGACACTTAAGTATAGTTGTGTAATCTCTATGCCCCAGACTCTTAACAGTGGGAGGAAACACTGTGATGATCTGGAGCAACTGTCAGAGTACATCATATCTGACTTCACAATGGTTAAGTAACATTTCCAGTGTCTGAAATGTAATAAATGTAAGTACATTTACATCTTGTGGCAATAACTTACTGTAAATTTTATTGTAAATATGTCTACAGTGTTTAAGTCTGAAGGGAAATAATGAGCAAACTTATTTTAATAACACTTCATTAGATGCACAGATCACAATTTCAGACCAAACCATAATAAAAACAGTAGTAGATAGTGTGGGATGATGGGAGCTCATGTTCTCCTGCCCACTTCCAATAAGAATGTATGACGTATCATGTTTTGAAAATTAATTTATTGAAATATATTCACATAACATTAATGACACCAATGTTAATTGATACCAATAAATGAATGAACTTTGACATCAAACATCAAAGGTGATATGATGCTCCACCAACAGGGGAGCAAAAACCTTACAGATTAGTCAGTATTTGAATACTGGCAGGAAAAAAAATGAATATACTGTCAAAGAAATGTATCACTGGATTTTTTTTTTTTTTTAGATATTTCAATACATATCATACATACAATAGCATTACATAAACTTATAAAATATATACACAGAAATTCCTTGCAAAACGTTAGCTATGACGGGGAAATCTCCAAGCTTAAAACAGTGTTAGAATATAAAACAAAAGAATAAGCTCTATAAGTAAAACCTTTTATATGCATTATTTAAACTATGATGTAAGAGTTCCATTTGAGACAATTTTCAGATGTCTTTTTTTTTTGTACTGCGTCAGATCGACATGATACATCATACGAATATATCATCTATTCATCTACAGTTTCTTTAATTGTTTCTGTCACTGTTTCCAGTCTAACTTCCATCCGAGACTGTATATTCGTTGTTGCTACTGAAGATGGTCCCTCCTCTTCCTCTTCGTCTTCATCCTCTATGTCCATGTCAGCAGTGGCGTCTTGGTACTGCTGGTACTCGGACACCAGGTCATTTAGGTTGCTCTCTGCCTCAGTGAACTCCATTTCATCCATACCTTCCCCAGTATACCAGTGGAGAAAAGCCTTCCGTCTGAACATCAAGGAGAAGTGCTCGCCAACGCGACGGAATACCTCTTGAATCGCAGTGTTGTTGCCAATGAACGTAGAGGCCATTTTCAGACCTCGGGGTGGGATGTCACACACTGCCACCTTGACATTATGGGGGATCCAGTCCACAAAGTAGTTACTGTTTTTCTGTTGGATTGCAAGCATCTGCTCATCTACTTCTTTGGTGGACATCTTGCCACGGAAAACACCAGCGGCTGTCAGGTAGCGCCCACGTCGCGGGTCGCACGCTGTCATCATGTTGCGTGCATCAAACATCTGCTGGGTGAGCTCGGGCACTGTTAGGGCTCGATATTGTTGGCTCCCACGTGGAGTAAGCGGGGCAAAGCCTGGCATGAAGAAATGAAGGCGAGGGAAAGGTACCATATTGACCGCCAGTTTCCGAAGGTCTGCATTCAGCTGACCGGGGAACCGGAGGGAGGTCGTGACCCCACTCATGGTCATAGACACCAGGTGGTTGAGGTCTCCGTACGTCGGTGTGGTCAGTTTGAGCGTGCGAAAACAGATGTCGTAAAGGGCTTCATTGTCGATGCAGTAGGTCTCGTCTGTGTTCTCTAGGAGTTGGTGGACTGACAGGGTGGCGTTATATGGCTCTACCACGGTGTCAGAGACTTTTGGGGAGGGCATGATGCTAAAGCTGTTCATGATACGGTCCGGGTACTCCTCTCGGATCTTGTTGATGATGAGGGTTCCCATGCCGGAGCCGGTCCCACCTCCCAAAGAATGAACCAGCTGGAAGCCCTGGAGACAGTCACAGCTTTCACTCTCATTCCTCACTCTGTCAATCACCTGCTCCACCAGCTCTGCTCCTTCCGTGTAGTGGCCTTTTGCCCAGTTATTCCCAGCTCCAGAGTTCCCTGTTACATAATAGGACAGTAAAGGACTGCAGGTTAATCAAATTCAGACCAATTCAGACCATATCTACTAGACTAAAGCTACATTGGCTAAAATGTATGATGTTATAACTGAAACTTGTGGTAGATGTCAAGAGTCTAATGCAAACCTTGTACATATGTTTCGGTGCTGCTGATCATTGTGTAGTTATTGGTCAGAAATCTTTGCCAGTTTGTCAGAAGTAATAGGTGAAAGAGTTGAACCCAATGCACTTACTGCACTATTTGGGATCCCCGTTTTTCCTTGGGGATACATATATAAAATCTAAGAAAGATGTTGTAGCTTTTGCCACCCTATTGGCTAGAAGATTGATTGTGTTGAACTGGAAGTCATTGATGCCACTTTCACACACAGGATTACAGACATCCTCTATTTTTCTCAAAATAGAAAAAATTTAGATCATCAATGACTGGTAGAAGCGGAATGTTTAGGAATATATGGAGCTGTTCCTTGAGTATGTTTAAAAGACAGAGTTCAAAACTTATTTCAGACTCTTAATGCTTAAAGTGGACCTGTTGAGCATGTTTGATATGCTAAGGTTGTCTGTGGCTTTGTTTATTTAGCTATTTGAATGTGTCTTGTGTGTCATTTGCCGACAGATGTGTGTGTAGGTGTTTGTTTTATATCGTTAGTCTCATACCATAATTGCCTAAGTCAATTTTTGGTCAAATTGAGATTTTTGCATAACTTTAGTCCCCTACCACTGCTGCATCATCCTGTCTTTATGCCTATGTCATTGACCAATCAGAACACTCATAAAAAAACAAAAAACAAGTGCAAAAACATACCTGCCCATTTGACTTAGGCAGTTTTGCTACCAGCTGTTTGACTTAGGCAGTTTGAATGTATGCAAAATGGCATAAAAAATGCAAAATGTTCTCAGAAAAACTGCCAAAGTCAAAGGCATAATCCACCTAAGTCAATTTTATTTCATAAAACAAAAGATGTTGGGTTTTGTTCTTTTTTCATACTTTTCTCCTCGTCTACTTGAATGTTCTGTGAAAAAATCAATAAAAAATATGGATGTGACTTTTAGAAAATGTGTTTTTTTCTCGTTTTCCGAAAACACAAAAAAATGACTTAGGCAATTATGGTATGAAACTGACGATATGTGGGGGGTTGTGTTTTTCTTCCTGTAAAAAAGAAAAACGGTACATCATTGAGAAACTGTTTGAAATATTTTTTGCCTAATAAACAAAGTTGAAAAAGTTGGTGTTTTCTGGCTCAACTTAAATAACATCACCTGCAAATCAGCTTTTGAAATCACCAGTGGCAGGTTTTAGAACATAGTGTACTATATGTTGATATCAGTATGTACAGTCTGTAGTTCAACTCATCACCAGGAAGAGCTTCATTATTATCAACTGTTTTCCTGGTGAAATCCTGTTTTAGTGATGTGTTTTCTCTTTATTAGAAGTGTTTGTATTTTATATGACCATTTCATCAGTAATAGAAATGCAACTCCAGTAAGAATTTAAGATCTGATGAGTCATATCAAGCTACAAAAAGCTTGAAAATCCATTTTTTTTTAAACTTTTAAGTTTTGTGAGTGGTTACACATTTCTGTTCATTTTGTCTGAATTATTTGGTGTGAATGAGGCGTAGTGTAGAATGTGGCAATAGAATAAATGAAAGACTCACATATTGACAAAAAAAATTGCTAAAAGAAAGACTCATATATTGCTAAACATGATTTAATCTCACATTTAAAAAAAAAACTTTAGTAATTATTATGAGAGAACTTTTCTAAACCTTCTCTAGGTATTCTTTGGATTTGGCCAATAGTCTAGTAGTAATAGCAATAGTAATAGCAACTGTAAAGTAATAACACTACATACAACTATCAAAGAAACTACAAAAGATGTGTGGAAAAATGTATAAGATAAAAATTAAAATCTATCAATAGAAAACAGAAATAATCTGTAATTCATAGGATTAGATCATTGCTGTGTGCAAAACTGCATACTTTCTACCTCAGCTGGCCTTATAAACTGCACACAGCATGCATAAAAATTAGAAAACACTACTTTGTCATTATGTCGTGGATGTCATTCATCTGCACAGAGGACTATACAAAAACCTAGAAAAGCATACAAACATTCAAAATGCACCTGGAATTTTTAGGATACTGTATGTAACATATACCATGTGTTAGGACATGTTAAACCTTTGTCTGATGTAGCACATGTTTTAGAAAACTGGGATGACACAAGTAAAACTTTAACTGGTTGGTTGCTGTGTCATGATAGATAGATGAATGAAGAGAAGAAAAGTTTAAGTGATTGTTTTCCATTAGTTATGGACTGTAAACATTTAACCATAGACACACACAAAAAAAAAAAAACATTTTCAAATATATTTCTGATCCAAGCATTTTGTTGGACTCACCATGAATGAAGTTGTCTGGTCTAAAAAGGGCCCCGATGCGACTCCCTCTTATACTGTCCATGGTGCCAGGCTCCAGATCAACAAGTAGGGCTCTAGGTACATATTTACCACCTGAAAATAAAGTACATTTAAAAAGCAGTGTATCTATATTTTGAATATTGTCCAATTAAAAAAGAACAATTTGACATTTTGTTTGTGAAAAAGAAATTCTAAGATAAAATTGCATATGATATCAAATACATTTTTAATGAACTGAACAAGTGAGTAAATTATCTGTGAAGTCAAATCATATTATCTATTACCATGCGCTTCATTGAAGTAGACGTTGAGTCTCTCGAGTTGCAGGTTGGAGTCTCCCTCATAGATGCCTTGTGCATTGATCCCATGTTCTGCACTGATCACTTCCCAAAACTAGAGAAAACAAAGCCACAGAGGGATGAGTATCATTTTTTAAAAATCATTATTCTTCCTTGTGATTAGTGGAATGTAAAGTACATGCTTGTAACATGTTAATTGTTGCACAATTTGGTTTATTTTAAATTTTTTTTATCTCAATTTGCCATTTAAAAAAGCGAAAGAATCCCAAAGAATGAACATAAACTGTTGAATATAACTAATATTAAAATTATTTAGATTTGAAATGGTGCTTATTTCAGCCTGGATCTCTTATGTCGCTTGGTTATGTGTTACTTAAGCAGTATTATCTTGAAGTTCCTCTGTCTTATTTTGTGTAGCCATGATAAAAAAATGTCCCACCCATGCTAGTGTGGCTTTAGCCCTTATCTTTTACTTGAATGCCCAAAAGGGAACACCCTATGTCACTCACAACTGTTGGGTGCACCAAACTAATAAGCATATGCTGTATACAAACATTAATTGATATTTGAAGAAAATTAAGCAATAAAAATGAAGAATTTTAAGTTGTCTTGTAATAATGGAGACGCCAGATACAAAATAGTGTTAAACTTTGCTAAATATATCGATATATAAATATTAAAATATCTAAAATTTTATAGTAGTAGATTATGTATATTTTTCTAAATAGACATATCAGACATACATAATAGACACGTGTAATAGCAGCTATACAACATTAAGTTACGACTGATACAAATTACACAATATTATTTTATTACCTTTGAGCCGATCTGGTTGCCACATTGTCCAATTTGCAGATGTACAATTTCACGCATGATGTTCGGGTTACAGTACACAGAGCAGGTGGGGATCTCTGATATACCGCAGTTCACTAACCGCTCTTTTATACTCAACATGACGTGATGTCATCAGTGATATCAGGAAGTCACCCAGGGGCCCAAATTGTGCTGTGCAACCACAGAGTTGAAATATAAATGTCGTTGTGTATCAAGTATCACTTGAGTTTTGCAATTTCTCCATGTTTAATATTGTTTGCAAAGCACACAGAATAATGAAATATAATGAAATAAACTAATAGGCATTTCCCCAATTGTGGTATTAATAAAATACTTCTATTCTATTCTATTCTATTCTATTCTATTCTATTCTATTCTATTCTATTCTATTCTATTCTAATAATATAATAAATAATAAGCAATAATAAAATTATTAAATCATTGTCTTAATATAAAGCTTGTCAGATGAAATGAATGCATTGATAATGAACAAAACAGTCCTGATGTGTTCTAAAAGTCAACATGTAAAAGTAGAAATCACATGCACAGGCCCTCAGTTCAACACCTTGATAACATTCTTCTAATTAAAATAAACTTGTATGGGTAAATGTGCTCAGAAGTTTTCATTATGCAGAATGATTCTATTCAAAACAGTCTATTGTTCTGTGTTATAAATATGCATTAATTACTTTCAACTAGGGGTGTGACGAGACACTCAGCTCATGAGATGAGACAAGACACAAGATTGGGTTCACGAAATCGAGACCAAGCCAGATTTTAAAATTACAAACTATAAATTGAAAATTATATGTAATTTGTTATTTCGTGACTTTTATTTAATTGAGTTGCACATGGATGTTATAACTCTGTAAGCGTTCATTTTTAATGAACTTCTTCCTTGTTAATGAACTTCTTGATGAACTTCTTCCTCTACAAATTGAAACTGAAATAAAATGTTTTAAAAATTAAAATAAAATAAATAAAACTATATATTTCTTCTTTTTACAAAATCAAATGTGGCTCGTAACTGTGGAAGTTGAGGTGTGAATGTATTTGTCAATGTTGTCTGGTTTGTTGGTGTTTTCTTGGCAGGTGCAGTTATTTATTTGAGTACTGAGCTGTGGTGGTGCTGGAAATGTCTCTGTGTTGTGCTAGTATTAACAGCAATGTACGGCATTGTTTGCGTCTGGGAGTGCACACCCGGTGCCCACAACATGGGGAAACGGCTAAGTAGTGAGGTCCAAATAATGTCCGGTTTAAACAGTGTGTCGTGGGAGAGCCACACTTTACACTCCTGACGTACAGTAAGAGAGAGAGAGAGAGAGAGAGAGAGAGAGAGAGAGAGAGAGAGAGAGAGAGAGACAGAGAGAGAGAGACAGAGAGAGAGAGACAGACAGACAGACAGAGAGAGAGAGAGAGAGAGACAGAGAGAGAGAGAGACAGACAGACAGAGAGAGAGAGAGAGAGAGAGAAAGAAAGCTGGGGCAGGAGATGATGAAGTGCTTAATGTCGCACTGTCACAGTCTGCATATTGTCTGTGTCTTATCACTCACCCAAAATGCTGCCAAACAAACCATTTGAAAGTGGCGGAGGCGTCTTCAATAGTAAAATCTTTGTTTTCCAATGTCATTTTGGCTACTTCCTGGATAACAAATCTCGTGAGACATAATTTTAACATGAGGAGAAATCTCGCCAAATGACATATCGCGAGATACTGTCACACACCTACTTTCAATAATGCATGCTAGATCATTTTAATCCTATAGTTCATCATCCTGTGTAGATATTTTACTAGATAGATTAGTACTACTGTAACTGTATTTCTATGACAATTTGCCAAATGTCATAAACAAGGATTATTTAGCATGCTTTATATAAACAGCAATCATATATAGCATAGCAGAGTATTCATTCATTCATTCATTCATTCATTCATTCATTCATTCATTCATTCATTCACTCATTCATTCATTCATTCACTCATTCATTCATTGTTGTGAGTTCAATGTCATGTGTGCTGTTTAATATTGTGGAAGGTTGAATGTTGCCTACATATGAGGGATGCTACCATCTACAGGCCCAACATGATATGATCACTGTAATTACTGTAATAATAATAATAATAATAATAAACTTTATTTATATAGCACCTTTCATACAAAAACTGTAGCCCAAAATGCTTCACATTGATTAAAAATATAAATGCAATTTTAAGACGAGGGTGAAATAAGAAATACATTAAAATTTTATTGTCACAAAATGATACAATTACAAAAGTACAAGATAAACTGATTATACATACATTATAAAATTTCAATAAAATAAATAAGAAATACATTAAGATTATGATACACACAAAATATAAAGAATAAAGAATGGAGTTACAGAATTGTGAACACATTTTTTATCTCCCTTCAAAAGCTGATGACATTTTTTTTTTTTAATTGGTTTTAAATATACTCACTGAACTTCCTTGATGTCTTTTGGAATTGTTTTCCATAACTTTGGTGTATAGTTAACAAAGGCTGCATCCCAAATTGTCTTTGTAATATATCTGTGAGTCACTAGTAAGCCTGTGTTGGATGACCTCAGTGTTCTAGTTTGGACATAATTGATCAGTGAGTTTGAAATGTAACTGGGTCCTGTTCCATTTAAGGCTTTAGAAGTGTAAGCACTTTATTGTAATAAATACAGTACAGAAGTAGACTATTGCACATTGTTTACATTTACAATTTTGGCCTAATATTTATGACTTTTGAATTTTTCCTCAATTTCCTGTCTAAACCCACTAAACTGAGTACCATGACCCAATAAAACACATCATATATTTTTGATTTTTTTTTTTTGTTTGTTTCCCCTGCTTAAATAAATATTTCATCCATGGCTGTTTACTTTATTATAACTGAGAAATTGTACTTTTTATGTGTATTTTGTCACACAAGTAGCTGTACTCCTACTTAAGTACAAGAATGTAAGTACTTTGACCATCTCTGATAGAAAGTAATTCAAAACTACAGGTAGGTTAGTATGATGACATGATACTAATCTGCTTTGGCCATAATAGCAAGACATTTAACCTGTAGCTATTACAACGCCCTCATCTGTAGAGCACAAAGACGCACTGAAAGGTTTGATAATGTATGAAAATATATGATCGTATCAAATGCTGTGACCTTCACAGTCACTGCATCTCAACACAACCTCACATCTATGGCAGATTTTGGACTGTCAGGGTTGTTCACCTTCATCACTAAAGCATTAAATAAGATTATAGATTTTGAAAGGTAGTGTTCATCCCTCTAGTAAAATGAATCCAAAACCTTACTAACATACGGTTTGTTTTTTCCCCCGTTCATTTGTCACCAGCCTGTGCTCCTTCAGTTGTGTGTTGGGGTTAATTAGACAACAACAGCAGCATGTAGTTGTCATTGATGACCTTTTACCTGTTTTGCCCTGAGGTTTTTTCGTTTTGTCTTTTGACGTATTTGTGGAGCGAGGTGTTTGTGCGTTCGTGTACGTGTGTTTATGTGTACATGTTTCGTTCCTTGTGTGAGTCTGTAGGTGTATGGTGTGGACAATCCTTACGAGTATGACTTTGACAAAAAAAAAAATCTAGATTCTATTTCATATTTTTACTAAACTGTGTCAATTAGATTACACATCTGTAACTGTTTCATCACAGTGTTTCAAAGGATTTCATGGAAATTTTTCAGTCACATAGACCCAAACAACAGATCCATAAACCAGACATGGAAAAGGATTGTTTAAAGTTTTATCACTATTGAATCAGACCAAAGGTATTATAATATATGCATTAAACGTCTTGAGGAACTTTATAGGGCCTGACAGTGTAAACATGTACAGAATATTAATACTGTAACATGTGGTATTTGTACTTCAGCTTTGAATTCATACAATAAATGTCAATAATAAAGAAAGTTCAGTTTAATAAGCACAGTAAAGCCTAATTAACTGGATTGAGATATTAAGTTTGTGGAACACAGCATAATGAAATCTTTCCCAAACTACTTTCCCATTTCCCACTTTTCAAAAATGATAAACTATTGCATCTTGTTTCAAATACATACAGTACATAATAATTAACATTCCTATCCATTTTGCCATGATCTCTATATATTTTTTATAACACTGGAAATTTCTTTGCAGAGGCAGTCACTGACTGACATGACTGTTTCATGCACATTAGTTGAAATATGTACACAAATTTAACCTCCTGACAATGCATTTTTGTCCTCTGTAGTGGACAACAGTGTCATAGCTTTACTTAAAAAAAATTAAGTAAAATTAAAAAAAATAAAAATGTCCACTGAAAATGACATATTAAAAATATTTTTTCAAATGTATCTGAATAAACTGTCACATCAATCTGTTTCCAATTAATACAACTTAGTAAGGGATAATGTATGGCACATGTATTGTATTGTCTGGACTTTTATTTTCCTATGTGGGTTCATGTCAATTTTTCTGACTTTACTTCCTGTCTGTTTGTCCCGTCCCTCATTAATTTATCCACATGTGGTCCACCTGTTAGTAGAGTATTTAAACCCTCATGTGTCTTCACTCTGTGCAGGTGCGTCTGCTTCCATATGTGACCTATGAGCGTTTATTCTTCTCTGTTTTTTCTGGTTCTCTGGTTTTTGTTTTTTGCTTGTCCCATGTCTGTCTGTTCTGTTGATTTGTTCTGTGTTTGACCTTTAACATGGATTCTGGACTCGGATTCTGCCTTGCACCCTTTGGAACTTTGAGATTGAAATTGTTACCAATAAACCCTTTAAACCTAAGAGTTGACATTTGGGTTCCATCACATTCCTGAGTCATGATAGAATGTCTAAATGGGTCATATCTAATGACCGTGAAAAGATGATGACACCAATTATTAACATGTTTTGATAGGATTAGTGGATCAACAGCAGCTTAGATCAACAGAAGCTTTTGTTTAGTGGTGGATGTTTGGGTCATCATAGATTAAGGTTGTTGGACAGATTTATGACAAAAGATCAGTTGTCACAAATTCTCCTTGTAAAAATGGTCTAAAATGTATTAAAACAATGTGTAGATTTATAAACTTTAACCAAACCATGGTCTCTAGCAGGGCCGGTTCTGGTCAATGTGGTGCCCTAGGCGAACACTAGGCGAACACTAGGCGAACACTAGGCGAACACTAGGCGAACACTAGGCGAACACTAGGCGAACACTAGGCAAACACAGCCCTCTTTCCTTTTTGTGGAATTAGAAATTAGCATCTGTAAACATAGTGTCCTACATCTGATGGAGTATGTATTGAATATCCATGAATAATCATTGTCAATGTTAAGTTTAATGCTTTATTTACCATATTTTCCACACTATAATATGCACTGGATTATAAGGTGCTTTAAGTGAAGCTAAACAGTAACAATAACTCTCAACCTGTAACACACTTATTCTGCTAAATCTGAAATAAAAAGCCAAAATTATGCAATAAAAAGTCAGAATTATAAGTTAAAAAGCTAAAATGATGTGATAAAAAGTCAAAATTATGCAATAAAATATCAGAATTATCAGTTAAAAAGTCAAATTATCTGTGTAAGACAAAATTCCCCGTCACTAATTAATCCATATACATATAAGGTGCACTGTGAGAAAATTTCATTATTTTAAGTGTGCCTTATACTCCAGAAAATACAGTAGCTTAATATACTAATTTTGTGAGACTTGTTGCCCCCAAGGCATCTGGTGCCCTGGCCTAGTCCGCCTATGCTTAACACCGGCCCTGGTCTCTAGTATCACCTAAAACCACTCCATCGAGCTCCATGATCACAATGTAACTGATTGGTCTCCAAACTTCTCCAGAAATAAAACCAGCAGAAGGAAGCTCTTCTCCAGAATAACTCAGTAACGTTATACTGATGGAAACTCAACACACATCTTACATGTGAGTGGCCAAAGCTTTACACTATGGTTATACAGCTCATATTCATATTTCACAAGCACATGGTTATATTGTTCCCCTCAACTACATTCAACTTTAAATGTACAATGGGTTTAAGTGAGATTTTAAATTAAAAAGCAATGTATACTTTGTATTGTTCACTGGTATTTCTATATTTGAATTGTGATGTTGAAGTTTGGGATAATTCCTACCAAATCATGATACAATCCTGATGTACACTGTTAAAAAAAAGTCCATAAGACTAATAACTTATGCAGGATACCTAGAGCACATCAACAAAATCTTCTTAAAGTTACGCAAATTCAAGTTTAAGGATCTGGTAGATTTAGAGACTGGACAAATCCTGTATAGGGCAAATAATAAAATGATTCCAGGCAACATACAAAAACTATTCACAGAAAGACAAGGTGATTAATATTTAAGAGGTCAGTATAAATTTAAAGAACAATATGCTCATTCTCAACATAAAAAGCATTGGTATTTCCATCATTTCCATTTTGTGGAATGAATTTGAGGGAAAACTTACTAAAGTGATGTCTATACATGTGTTTTGTAGAGTCATTCTGTATAATTTTTGACATAATTGCCAAAATATTTTCTTCTGTATTGTTTGTTTTATTTAGTTTCAATGTTCTAATGTATGTATGTATGTATGTATGTATATATATATATATATATATATATATATATATATATATATATATATATATATATATATATATATATATATATATATATATATATATATATATATATATATATATATATATATATATATATATATATATATATATATATATATATATATATAAAAACATTTTAAGGTGCATATTGAGCAATAATTTACCTAATTTCTAATAAATATTCTCAGTTGTCTCAGTTTTATTTGACACATATAGGCTATTTAGTTACTTTTTTTTTTTACTACTTTAAGACATACTAGATCTTAATTAACTGTTTGTTTTGAAATAACCTGCAGCACTTTTTTCCTTTTTATTTTACCTTTGCAGCAGCTTATTTCCTTTTCATTAAACCACATTCCAACGAGTTACTCTTTGCTTTAAGTGTCATCATTCACTCTTTTCACCGTCCACAGAGAGGATTTAATAGTCAGAGTCACTTATTTGTGAAAGTTTTGTTGTTTAGGAGGGGCTTGTTGTTTTTACTCTAGTGTGCTGATAGTTTGTATCTGACCTGGGATGTGTTCATGTTACTGATCAGTGTGTTTTGGTACAGATCACTGATAATCATTTTGCTTCAAAGAGGGCGCCTCTCTCCTTCTGTACCTCTGCTTCATGACGCTCCGGGCAATCATGTGATCCGACCTGCTTCAGTCCAGAAGCGTCAAGACGCAACCAGAAGGAAAGAGGAAAACCTGCGGGTTCCCCTTCAAAATAAAAGCACAGCCTCATGTACAGGAGATACATGCGTGAAGATGTGTTAGAGAAGTGTTCCTTCATTATGGAATAAATGTGTTGTGGTTTAATAATGAAATGAGGTGGGAAGAAAATATGGTGTTTAATTTGTGTCAATACATTCAAAAATGTTTTAAAAGCGCGGGCAAAAAGTATCAATTCAAAATACAAAATGAAAACATCAAACAAAAAAATAATTAAAATTAAAAAAATTTTACAGACTGTGTAAAATATTTGCCTTCGCATCTTTCTCAGTTTTGGTTGTTGTTGTTTTCTTTTATTAGACTCCAGCCTTTTTATTTGTGCTCCCTCACTTTTTGACTGTGGTTTTGACACAAACTTGGCTAGTGGGGGCGGGACTTCCTTTGGTGGATTACTATTGGTTTATTTATGTTTGACAGACAACTTGTGTGAATACCAACAGATACTACCGACTTTTTCGTCCCAACTACTACTACTACCACATTTATGATGTACTATGGTGTACTGTATATACTGGATATTAAAAATGTGACACTTGTATCTATGCTGAGTATATGGCACATTGCACATCATATGTTGTATTTATTCCTCTTTTCACTCTGTTGTTCTTGTATATGTGTAGATAAACCTACTATTATTGATACTGTTGCAAGAAACAGACTAATGCAAATGTCTGCCTTTGTATTAATAAACCAAGAAATGACTGTTGAGATATTTACCTTCATAATTGCTTTTATAGAAATGGCAAACTCTAAAATTAAGATATCAAATAACTTCTTATAGACCATATCCTTAGGTAGTGGTGTGTAGCACAAACCACATCATATAAAACATTTGAACTGATTACAAAGGGGGTTTAAAATGACCTTTTAGGGAAGCAGGAAACATGGAGATAAACAGGAGACAAATTTCAGAAACCAACAATACCAGGAATTTGCATATTTATAGATTCCAGAATGTTGTCCCATATTCAGTTATTTTGGGCATTCTTCCATATCACCTATTAGTTTAGTTTAGTTTAGTTTAGTTTAGTTTAGTTTAGTTTAGTTTAGTTTACTTTACTTTACTTTACTTTACTTTACTTTAAATATGCAACAACATATTATTACAAAACAAAAACCTGTGCATATACATGAAAACAAAATATGATTTCATGTGTAAATTCAAAGAGAAGCGGGAGGAAGTATAACTTACTTAATTCCACAAAACAATCTATGTGGGTCGATAGATATCTTCACAAAAACATAGAATAAGGACAACACAAGAAATGGACATATATGCTTTGTATTTATTATTATTATTATTATTATTATTATTATTATTATTATTATTATTATTATTATTATTAATAATAATAATAATAATAATAATAATAATAATAATAATTTATTATTATTATTATTAATAATAATAATAATAATAATCACAAGCTTGTCTCATATGCTTTACAGAGTTGATTTGAAAAAAACTAACAAAAAACAATCAATGAAATACAGAGTAGATGACATGAACAGATAATGTCCCAGGCCCCTCCCCCTGTCCTTAGACCCTCCTTTTCGGCAGGAAAAACTCCAACAACCCATGGGGAAGGAGAAACCTTGGGGAGAACCACAGTGAAGGACAGATCCACTCTTATAGATGGACAGACTGTAGATGAACGTCCATTTGTAGATGTAGATCCACCCTGTGAGGATGCAGTAGGCGGAGCTACAAGAGGGGGTCCATCCAGTCAGATGAGGCAGGTGGGTAAAGTCATTCAGACAGGTGAGGGTGGGGGGAGAAGGTTGGTGACAGTGGGTAGCAAAGTGTACTCTGTAAACCATGTAAAATAAAGATTCCTATTTTTAAAGTATTTTGATGCAAGTTTGTATATTTGAGTTGACCTAAGTGACTGACTGTAGAATATATATAAAAAAAACCTGAAACTAAAAACAATAGACATGGTGTTTTCTCTCTTTCCAGTCTCATTGAAATCAGCATAAGGAACTACAACAAGCAATCAATACAATTAAAGTACAATACACTGAAATTGTTAACTCCAAAACATGTTTATATTATGCATTCAAATAAAAATGATCTTTGAAGTTAAAGTAAAATGAAGTCACGTTGATCACTACTTAAAGTACTTTAGTTATATTTCATAAATATATACATTTAACAGATGAAAAGAATTTTCTACTTCAATGTACCTTAGGAAGGACTTCTGACTTCTACATCAGAATAGAATAGAATAGAATAGAATAGAATAGAACTTGTCATTGTTATAATATATATTAATCACTCTGTTCAGCAATCATTGTAAAAACTAAGAATATAATGCAAATCTATTAAAATGTAATACAACTACAAGGGGAACAAAAGTAATTTTGCATGTATTTATATAATATTCACCATTAATCATGATGATGTTGATTAATCAGTCACTTAGTTTTTTAATTAGTTTAGTTTTATTTCAAGCACATAAAATTATCCAACACTAAAGCACCATCCAACATGGTTAACAAATATTTTTGGCACTCGAAAAGGAATGGGAAGATGTATAACTTCTAGACTCCCACCCCCTTTTTACAAACTAATAATTAAACGATTATACAATTCTGCTTCCTTTGCTTTAAAGGAGTCATTTTGTCATTGTTTCATTAATATTGCTGTGTTCTCCATTGTTATTGAATGCATTGTGTGTTGGTTCCATTAAAAAAAACATCTGGGTTGCTTTGTTTCAAGCTGTTTTTGGAAGGTAGAAAAATAACTTGAGGTCGAACAACAGAGTTTACCGGTACTTCTGCATACATGTCCATAACGCGGTGATGAGATGTCTCTGATTGGCTCAGAATGTGAGAAGGAACACTCTCACCTCTCCTTCTCGCTTTCTGTGTGTTTACCATCCTAGAGTAGCATCCAGCTAGGTTCCGTGCTGTCACTTGTTTTGAAAACGTGCAGGGAAAAAACCCACAAAGAGCACATGAACCAGTTTGCTCTGCTATTTTTTTCAACTTTGTGCAGCAACTATGGCACCGTCTTCTCTTGTAAATGCTAATGCTAATGCTACTTCAGATTCACTGCAATGGGAGACAGGCTTAACCCCACGTGGGTGACGCCAAAATTTCCTTGTGACGTGTAGGGGACAGGCTTTTTCTAAGTGGCTCGTTTCTCTGTGTTGTTTTCTATGAATGGGAAATACAGCCAGTGGAGGTGACACGCCACGCAGCATATGTTGGTAACTCAGGGTAACCCATCAGATTCCAAAAGGAGCGTTGAAAAGTGGTGTTCGGCAGAATGACACCTTTAACATACTTTTTTGTGTATATCTCCAATAACACAAATCATTCATACAACCATTTCTACCCTTTTTTTTAAAGGTCACCTCATACAATTCGATTTACATAAGGCCTGATATCTCCTAATGATGGTAGTCTCTATTAATTTATTATATCTTATTTTATGCATTCTTATAACTAGATATTCACTTATTCAGATAATGTTTTATATATATATATATATATATATATATATATATATATAAAAGTTTATATAAATGCGAAATTATACTACATTTATACATCCTTTTATTTTTTTTTGTTAGGTTTTGCTCCAGGTTATTCCATTGATGTACATGATGCGTTTTTGAAATGGCCTTCATCAGACTATATAATATGTGTATTTCAGTTCAGTGCGGATGCCGTCGCTGTTCCTTTCTGAGCCAGAAGCTTCCATAGACCTTTATTCTGAAAGGGTGAACCGGAAGTGTGTCTCCTCACGCCGGAAAACTTCATGGCCGTTCTTCGTTCCCAGGGTTCCGTGAGAGCCGTTTGCCCCACCCCACCTCTACAGCGCTATCTATCTCAATGTACAATTCTCAGAGAAAAAAGGGGGCAAAAATAATTCAGAGTAATACTGCGAAGAATCGACTCCCGTTTTCCCCGGCCGGTTCATCGGAGCAGACGAGGCCTTTTCGGCGGTTTCAAATAAGTGTCTCGCCGTTGGACCAGTGATTGAAAACACCGCGGTATGTTCATGTATCATGCACATGTAACCATAATCTACCATACGGATTCAAAGGGAATACAAAAAGCTGAGAGACTTGACAGCGGGCTGTACCTGCGCCAAACGGGAAAATAACGGCGTATTTCTACAAATATCACCTGGATATTGCGTTATATTCAAGGACATTCAAGTGCCAAAAGCCGCCGAAGCTTTCCGATGTGAGGAGAAATACAAATTAACGTTACAGAGAGAAAAAGGACGGAGAAGGGGCCTTTTTTGGGTCTGGTCAAACCCTCCGAAAAAGCAACACCAGCATCTATTGACGGGGAGAGGAAATAATTCTGACATCGCGTGAAAAAAAAAGGATATTATTGATAAGATTGAAACATCTACGACGACAGCACCCCCACCAACAAAGAAAGAAAGAAAGAAAGAAAAAAAAAATCCGTGTATAATGTGACGGATTTGAGAGACGGTTGTGATAGAGAAAGAAGCCCCGGTGTAGCCTGATGATTCACATGCCGTCATTTTAAGAGGAAATATTTATTTGTTATTATTTTTTTTCCCCACACCCGTCCTCTGATGTGATTTGGTTAAGTGGAGAAGAGATTGCAAACAAGCCCTCACCCTCATTAAAAAAAAAAAAAAATTAAAAACGACATAGTTAAAGGGAAAAGGAGGAGAAAAATAGGGCTGTGAATGGAAATGAATTGAATGGCAGTGTGAGGGATCTGCCGAAGATGGGCTCCGGAGGAGACGTTTGCTGAGAAATATATCATTTCAAGTCTGCAGTAAATAGATATATGTGATAAAAAAAAAAGCCGGCGTTTACATGTATAACGCCTTTCGGTAACAAACGGGACGTTCATTTATTGGAAGGCTGGAGATTTTCCATCCACTCTCATATCATTGTTGATGACTTCATTGCGGATTTACAGTGAAAAACACAGGAATCAAGCGTCTAAGAGGGCGGCATCGTTGCTCTGCTCCCTTTTTGATTGATCTCTGGTTGATAAATTGCCAGTAAATATCCACATCCATCCATATTGTGCCAATCCCGGTGGAGCACACCTTTATTTATATATATATATGTGCGTGTGTGTTATATTAAATATATATACATACATATACATATAAACACCGTTTACATCTGTTTTATTCAGCAACTGGCGACATAAATGTCACCCATTTTGAGCCAGGTGTTTCTCTGTTGGACCAGTCTAGGCATTTAGGATTGATTGATTTTCCTTCTGATCAACCAACCCACCCTCCTTCCCTTCCTCCCCCTCCAACCAAACCCACCCACCAACCAACCCTGCCTCCCTTGAACCTATCTGCTGGGTTTTTGGGAAGATGGGCTGTCTTGGCAATAGTAAGACTGAAGACCAACGAAATGAGGAGAAGGCACAGAGGGAAGCCAACAAAAAGATAGAGAAGCAGCTCCAAAAAGACAAACAGATATACCGGGCAACTCACCGGCTACTACTATTAGGTAGGTTTTCACAAATGATCATTTCTCTTCTCATTTCATGTCTTGTGTTACTGTCTTTGTACATTCCATTAAACCACAAAGTGTATTTTCATAGGGTCATAACACATCTTACTGTTTGTACTAAATTGAACAGATAATATTCTATAATTGACCTTTTTTTTTTTAACAGCTTCCTCCATTTTTTTTTTAACAGTAAAACATAAACAAATAATGCCGTTACATGATGTCATTGCATATCAGTTTACATTTGTTTTGACACAGGACAGATTTAGAGCAGGCCAGAGTCTAGTATTCATAGATTCACCATGATTACAGGACATGTGAGAGATGGTGGATGGACACCTCCATTTGTGTGAAGCAGCTCAGACAGGCACCACACAGAGGCGTTTTTGCATGGTTGTTAAGGGACAGTACACCATAAAAAAAAAATCTATCTTGTGCGTTTCTATGTGTGCTTCCTTCACCTTGAGTTATTTAGGCCTGTAGACTTCACGACTGATGTTTTTTCTTACTTTACATATAAAATGGCACTTAAATGCACAATCCCATCCATGCAGGTTAATGGAAACTCCACAGACAAACATAGGATTATTTATATGGTAAAGCTATTTGTGGATTTACCTTCTGGGCCTCCATGTCATGATACAGTTGGAACCACGGGTCAGAGCCAGTATCCTGCTAAGCCTCTCAGAGTAGTGACCAAATTAGGATTACTATTAGGATTACTAGCTTCCCTTAAATGACTGTCCGGTTCATTCTAATCTGAAATTGATCCTAGATTTTTACACTTACATTTAGGCTCTGAGTAGCAGGTCAGCAGGCTATAGCTAGCTCCTGGCCATGGCCTAGCTGCTTTTTATACCCACAGTGGTAGGATTATTGACATATGGACACTTCTGCTTTTTCTTTCTGTTTTAATGTCTTCTCATTTCTGATCTAAGGAGAACAATGCTGAGACAGTGTATTATCTTGTGATTGTCCATAACACATCTCAAAGCTGCAGATAGACATACACCACACAATGACTTCAACTTCCTTTGGGGTCTCGCTGACTTATTTGAGTTTAGCTAAATCGTTCACCAACTTGTTTAATCAGACCTCAACATCCATTGTAAGTATGAAGCTCTGGCATCATCATTTGGAGATTTTCTACTTGCCAAATTCTCCAATATAAATCTAAAGTTTTTAATTTAGTTTTTTTTGTTTTTTGGTATTTTTCTCCATTCTATTTTCTTCCCATTTCAGTGTTCTGTTATTTGCATTAATTCCTCTCTATGGAAGGATGTTGCTTTCACTTTAAACACTATGATACTCGCACCACTATAATGTCATAATGAATCACAATGCTTTTGACCACATGTGATGTAATTTTAATTATGGGGATGCATCTAGAATATGCTGGTGTCATTACATTGAACAGTAGCAAAAATTAATCTTACCACATTTTTTTTTTCATACTCAGATATTTGGCAATGTATATGTACATGCACAATCATCACAGCTGGTGTTATAGACATGGTGAAAGTGAAACACAACAAAATGTACAACAAAGCCAGAACCGAAAGTGCCTGCAACAAAGAAATCAAACTAACTCTTTTTAAGCTTAGTATTAATGCGAATGGTCGAATGTTTGATATTAACCATTGTGTCAGTGTTGTTTGTGGTTACCTGCTAACTAACTAGTTTGTAGTCAATAGGTATTCCAGTGGAATGAGCAATTCCTCCAGTCACACACTAGCTAGGAAACTTAGAAACATGTATAATGCTTTCTTTGTGAAGAAAATTTTTTTTTTTTTGTCACACAGATGTTATATAGAATCAGCAATTAAGTTATCACCTAATGCTCTGCACAAGTCTGTGGTTGTTACGGTGACAGAAACAGGCTGCTGCTTACTTTCATTCCAGTCACTTTTGGGTTTTATTTAATTGTTAGCAGTTAATTTTTAAAGCACTCAGTTATTATAGTGTTGCAGAGAAAAAAAGCACATGCTGGTAATACCTTCATAACTCAATGCAGATAGCACAGTACATGCGTCCTGAACTGAAAGTTGATTAGCATGGTAATGGAGATTCTCTGCCTGATGTAGGCCTGTGCAAAAATAAGAATACGGCAAGAGTGAAATCTACTGCTATTATCCACAGTTGCAGTCATGTTGTGATCTTTTTGCTAATCTCTGTCCAGTTTAATTCAATAAAGGACAAGGTTAAAATAAAGAAGTTTGATGATGACCGTTTGTCACTTGATGAGAGCGACCCATTTCAAACCACCCTCTGACTTCTTTCTCTGTGCTGTCTTTCTTTGCTTTAAGGTGCCGGTGAATCTGGGAAAAGCACGATAGTCAAACAAATGCGAATACTGCATGTTAATGGCTTTAACGCAGAGTAAGTATACCACTGTTGCTAATAAATCACACATTTTCAACAGTTGATTTATCAAAAGTTATCTACCAAATATGGAAACCTCTTTTCATCTGGGAAAATGAAAACATGATATACTGTGATGGTGTTTTTGGGAGGACTGCTGGGGCTTTATGAAAATGCAGATGAGAAAAGTAAAGGCAGGAGTGATTGGTCACTTAACTGCTAGAAAAACAGAAAGGTTTATAGTTCACAACACAGGCTTGTGCATTTAGGCTATATTGACAGTATAATGTCAATTATATCTCAAGCTTTAGCTTTCTAATATACTTTTAACATAAACATATCTACTTTGACATACAATCAAAATTCAATACACCACATTTCTCCTAAAATATGAAAGATTCTTTGAGTTCTTTCACATTATACCTGGCCAGCCGTGGAGCCACTTTTGTGTTTTTACGTAACAAAACAGAAAATTAGTGCATTTCTAAGCACAAATATTTTTTTTAAATGTTTTTGTTAGTTTATTACAACTGACCTCCAATGAAAAACAAAGCTGGAAGAAGATTACGCTTTCCCTCCCAACTCTTAAAATCAAATATTTAACATCACAGATTAGTGAATTTCTTGGATATTTGGGTCAGGCTGGCAGATACACAGGAGTTTATTTTTCCATTTTCATTTGTCATGGTGGGCTTATGATGGTTTTAGATAACTTTTTAATGTGTCCTAATGAAATCAAATGTTGTGAATAGATTTGTGTTTTGGAGTCAAAAGCTCTAAATTTCTCAATACAAGAAGAATGCTTTATCTGTTCGAGGTTTTCATGGAAATATTGTCGGGGTGTTTTAAGCTATCCTGTCTTGAGAATTTCCTAAAACTCTCAGCAGTCACATTTTTCTTTTCTTAATCATCTATTTCCTAGAAAGAAGTTTTTATGATAGGAGCATCATCATGTGCTTATTTTCGGGTCATGTTGAACAGATGCTCCTCACAGACCCAGATGCTCTGGTGTAGGCTAATCACAGATCCAACAGTCAGTTGTGACTGGCTTCATGTTTGCCTGCTCTGGGGTTTGTTGCACTTGGACTGACCAGAGTATTTCACCTTGCTGGGTTTCCCTCTGGGTGCAAAATCTGTGCCAGTTGGTGCAAGGTGCTGAGAAAGGAGGATGAGGACAGAAAGGGATGATGGGAGTGACACAGAAATGTAGAGAAGAGATGAGAGGAAAGCAGAAAGTATAGGGTTTGTAGCTGATATAAGGAGAGATGGGCTGTTATTTTCTCATTTTTGAGGTTGAAGTGTGAAAAATGTAGTTTCCTCTGTTTGGTTTGAACACTGTAGGTGAGTTTAATGTCTGAAGATCCAAACAGCCATGGGAAATCAAAACCATCTACTGATCTATGTTTCATATCTGTTGATCTACGAATTCTATCAATATATGTAAATAATTAGTGTAAAATACATTTTGTCATCTTTTCATGTCATTGTCTGAGAAGAACCCTAACCCAGCTAAAAGCATACTGCCAGGGGTGCCCGACAGAGGGGTGGGGGGTGGGGTGGGCACAGACAACCAGGTAACGACCCATGCAAACGGACAACTGACAACGAACATCATGTATGTAAGTGGTAAGAGCTGCAAAAACGTGCGGGGTCTAAAGATCCACCATACCAAGATGGGATGCTTGGTGCATGTGCAACCACAGCAGTGTGCAAGGAACCACCTCAGACAGGCACAGGAGGTTCTGGGCCAATTAGAAACCTGTAGCTCCCCAGAACCCACACGTTCCAGAGGACCTTGGTGAGATGCAGGAGGAGCTGGGCCAGGAGTTACCCCACAGCACCCAGAACCTCTATGCTCAGGCAGCTCAGGCTCCAGGAGTTCCACAACTCCAACAGCGCGTTAAGTGGCCTCCAGCTAGCAAGGGGAGCATATGGCAGAAGTTTGATGAGGACCTCGAAGGTATCCTGGAAGCTACCATGAAAGGAGGGGCAGACTGGAAACTCCAAACAATGGCAGTCATGATTATCAGGATTGCCACAGAAAGGTTTGGTTCAATGGCAAAGCAAGCCACTACGAACCAGTACTCAAGAAAACGCAGGGCAGAGAAGATCACACAGCTGCAAGGGTGTGAGTGAAGTGCAGATGTCCGGGTTGGCAGAACTACAAGCTGTCCTCAGGAAGAATCTGCTGACCCTCCGACGAGCAGAGTGGAATAGGATGCAGGCGAAAGAGAGAGCCAAAAGGTATGCTGCCTTCCTAGTAAACCCATTTGGGGCTACTAAATAACTGTTTGGACAAAAGCGCAGTGGCCATCTCACATGTGCTAAAGAGGAGATAGACACCTACCTTCACAACACCATTGTGACACAGCCAGGGAGGGCGACCTTGGTGGGAACAGAGACCTGATTAAACCGCCCATGCTAGTTACCAGTTTTAACACCAAGGCCTCTAGGTGGAAGGAGATAAAGACTGTGGTCAAGGCAACCTGGAATACCTCTGCACCTGGTCTCAATGGTGTACCCTACCTAGTGTACAAGAGGTGCCCCATCTGTGGAAGATCCTTAGAGCAATCTGGAGGATTGGAAAAATCACCCAACAATAGAGATCTGCAGAAGGGGTGTGGGTTCCCAAGGAGGAGAAGTCAACTTCCATCAAGAAGTATAGGACTATCTCACTGCTTAATGTTGAGTGGAAGATATTTTTCAGCATCCTCTCCCAATGACTGTTGGAGTACCTCCTGAAGAACAAGTACATCAACCCCATAGTACAAAAAGGGGGGATCCCAGGGGTACCAGGTTGTCTTGAACACAACGGTGTGGTAACTCAGTTGATCAGAGAGGCTTGAGAGGGAACAGGATACCATGCCATGCTCTGGCTTGATCTAACCAATGCTTACGGCTCTATTCCCTCTAGTGGAGGTTGCTTTGGCAAGGCACCATGTTCCAAGCAACATCCAGGCTCTCATCATCGACTACTACAAATTTTTTTCCTGATATTCACCTCTAGTACAGTGTCATCCGAGCAGCACAGACTAGAGAAGGGGATCATCACTCGATGTACTATTTCATCAATTCTCTTTGCGCTGGCCATGGATATGCTGCTCAAGTCTGCAGAGCTGTAAAGCAGAGGCCCCAAAACCAAGTCTGGAGTGCTTCAGCCTCCAATCAGAGCATTTATGGTTGATCTGACAGTTACAACAGAGTCAGTACCAGGATGCAGATGGATCCTCCATGGCTTGGAGAGGCTTACCACTTGGGCCTGCATGCACTTCAAGCTTGAGAAATGTAGATCCCTAGTCCTGAAGAGGCGAAAGGTAACAGACTGATTCCATTTCTCCCTGGCAGGCACAAGGATTCTATCAGTCACAGGTAAACCTGTGAAGAGCCTTGGGAAGAACTTTTACTGTTCCCTAAGTGATGTCACTTCCATCAGGGAAACCAATGGACAGCTGGAAAGTTGTCTGACTACAGCTGACAAATCAGGTCTCCCAAGGCCTGGATATACCAGCATAGCATACTTCTAGGATTCTGTGACCATTGCTAGAGTACAATTTCCCCATCTCCATGGTCGAAGGGTTTGAGAGGAGGATCAGCAACCACCTGCGATGCTGGTTGTGGTTACCTAGAAGCTTGAGCAGTATTGCCCTCTATGGCAAGAAGAACAAAGGGACCCTCTTGATCAAGACCTTGACAGAGGAATTCAAGGTAGCTAGAGTGAGGGAAGTCCTCCAATTCAGGGAGTTTAAGGACCTGACGATAGCACAAACTGGTATTGAAGTAGGGACTGGCAGAAGGTGGAGGGCGCAGGAGGTGGTGGACCATGCAGAAGCATGGCTGTTCCACAAAGAACTGGTCCACTCGGTGGCATCTGGCCAAACAGGACTGGGCACCATCACAACAACCCACTACAGCAAGGGCAAGGAAAGGACCCTGTCCAGCTCAAAGTAAAGGCTGGGGTTGAAGAGCAGCAGGGTGTTTGGACCAGATGGGAAGAAGCCATGGACAGGTAAATTTAATTGTCCAAGTTGTGGACAGCTGAGTCCCTACGCATCAGATTCCTCATTCAGCCATTCTATGATGTCCTGCCCAGCCCATCCAACCTCTTCTGCTGGGACAGGGTAGAAACTCCAGCTTGCCCCTTGTGCCAGAGTCAAGGATTGCTGGAACACATCCTCAGCAGCTGTCCTAAAGCACTTGATGATGGTCGCTACCGCTGGCATCATGACCAGGGGCTGAACGCAGTTGCTGAATCCATCAATGTGGCCATAGACCTGAGCAAGCACCTAAAACAACCAACGTGAGCCATCTACTTTGTTAAAGCTGGGGAACAACCACCCCCCAGTACAAAAGCCCAAACCGGCCTTCTTTATACAGCCTGGGACTGGCAGCTAAGGGTGGACCTGGGAAAACAACTGAAATTTCCAGAAAACATTGTGGAAATCACCAGACATTGTCCTGTCCTCAGACTCATCCAAACAGGTTGGTATGCTGGAGCTGCTAGTGCTCTGGGACAAGAGAATGGAGAGGGGCCAGAGAAAGAAAGAGGGAGAAATATGCAGAACTGGTGAAGGGGTGCTGTGGATGGGGGTGTCCTACACGATGTCTTCCCATTAATGTAGTGGTTTAGCAGGGAAATAACTCTGTGGGGCCTTTAGTCTCTTGGGTATCACAGGTGCATGCAAAAGGAAAGCCATCTCAATAGAATAGAACGCCTTTATTGTCATCGCACAGAGTGCCATGAAATTTCGAGCTTGCTCCATAAAGTGCACACACATACATAGAATAAAAAAAAGTATAAAAGATATGTTCAATATATAATATCTACTATATACAAACATAATTACGTAAAGTGGCTAGTGGTAGCAGGATTCAGTGCAGATGAAAGTGGCCTATGGTATAAAGGTAGGGTTTCCCCCTAGTGCAAAAGTATAAGTCTCATTCTCATTGCAGATTGGAGTTATGAATGGTGATTGTTTTAGGAAAGAAGCTGTCCCTGTTTTGGTTTGTTCTGGTTGTTATGGACCTGTACTGTCTGCCTATATCTGTTCAACCTGGTAACAGGTTGAACAGATGCTCCTCACAGACCGAGACACTCTGGTGTAGGCTAACTAGAGATCCAACAGTCAGTTGTGACTGGCTTCATGTTTGCCTGCTCTGGGGTTTGTTGCACTTGGACTAACCAGAGTATTTCACCTTTCTGGTTTTCCCTCTGGGTACAAAATCTGTGCCAGTCGGTGCAAGGTGCTGGGATAGGAGGATGAGGACAGAAAAGGATGATGGGAGTGACACAGAAATATAGAGAAAAGCAGAAAGTATAGGATTTGTAACTGACATGAGGAGAGATGGGCTGTTGTTTTCTCCTTTTTGAGGTTGAAGTGTGAAAAATGTAGTTTCCTCTGTTTGGTTTGAACACTGTAGGGTTAATGTCTAAAGACCCAAACAGCCACGGGCAACCAAAACCATCTACTGACCTATGTTTCATACCTGTCGATCTACTAATTCTATCAATATGTGTAAATAATTAGTGTAAAATACATTTTGTCGTCTTTTCATGGTCATCAGATATGAGCCATTAGGATGTTCAGTGGCTCTGTAATAAATGTGGAAACACCGTTATCTTCTTAAATGGTGATTCACCAGTAAAAACCATGGAGTTGGATTAAAGACGGTGGATGGAAGACACTTGTTTTGTATTGATGTATTTTGTTGAAAAAGTCAGTTTTTCTTTGGGTGTCTTTTTCTGATTACAGAATAAACTTTAATCAGAACATTTACCTGGTCAGTACATTTTCACTGACATAAAACAATACAAAGGATAATATTGTGATAAATAAAATAAATCACTTAAGTGAGGATAAATATAGAAAAAAATATTTGGGAACTAAAAAAAAAAAGTAGCATTGGGTTTTCATGTTTTAAGGAATAGAATCCACTCTGACACATTCTGACCTCTGTTCAGATTAAGATCAACTTGATTGTATTCAGACAACAGAATGTAGCTTGGCATCAATATCAAAAGTGTAAATAGTAAAAGGTAGCATTAAGTAGTACATGGAATGAACAAGTAAACAGTGCTATATAAGGAAACTTGATAATATACATAAGATGTGATCATTCTTATGTACACAGGTGCAGGTCTAGAGATTGATTGATTGATATCATTAATATACAATCAGACATGTTATCCTGTTGAAAACTCTGTGGGATAACATTTGTGTGATTTATCAGTTAACCCTTCTTGAACTGCACAGTAATTGAATTAGACCTGCAGGCAATTTTAGCATGGAAAAATGATTGCTTTCACACTGCAGTTTTGGCAGTGTTTGTACGATTGACCTTTGAACTGCTATCATCATTTACATGTGCTGAGTTTCCCTGGACTTGACACTGATTTATAGAAAGGTGTGAGTCTAACGGCTACTCATTTTCAACTTTGTATATGTTCTAATTGGTTTTCTTCTTGTAATTTATTGGTGATGATAGCCTTGTGCAACTTCTTGTAATTGCTCTGTAAGTCCCAATCATCTATAATACATTTTTGGACTGTAAATGATGGTTCATAGTTCAGCTTTATTCAGTCCTTGGTCTGGTTCAGGCGAGGTTTTACATCTACATGTTCAGAAGTTCAGGTCAAACCAAGCAAATGTGAAAGCAACCCTGGATTCAGTGACATTGATCTTTTGTCACAATTACAGTTGGCACAAAAAAATTCAGTATGACTATCCTGTCAAATTGAGCAGCCCAAAGGGACAAGGTGGTCCTAAAACCACGGAAAATGGAGAAAATATGCAAAGAAATCATAGCTCATGTAAAAACTAAATGGACACAATCCTGAAAAACACTAACGCATTATAAGTAACAAATAACTCAAACATCAAAAATAGTGCAAAATATATGAAGCATATATCTATATTCATATTCACTAATGCTAGGAGATAATTCTAAATGTTTAGAGATCAGAATTTTTATTCAATGCTTTTGGTGAATTTTGAGGCTTGTTTCAGGTTTATGTGAATATTTCTATAACAGAATTATGAGTTCAGTTGTTACAAATTGGATCCCCTGTTTCTGTGGTAGTTATCACAGATCATTTCACTGCCAAAATTTCCATCTTTTAGTTGTATAATATTGCAACTAAATTTTACTTTTGCACCTGATAACCGATAAAGCAAAGTGATATTCTGTGTAGTCATAATACAATTTTATATCCATATAATTACAGGTAACTGGCCTTTTCTTTTGGTAATTTTTATGTTAGTTGATTTTATTTATTTATTTATGTTTTCAATCCTAATTTATCGTTCTGGAAAGTAATTTGTCGGTCAGTTTTGTGTAGGGATTTTACTGTGGATTTTTGTATTTGCTCTATATACAAGAATAGTACCTGCTAAGAACAAAAATTAAATAAATGAAGGCAAAGTGTAGAAGGGACAGTTCCGTTTAACGGCAGAAGTAGGTGTTTATGCGTGTATGAATAGTGTATTTACTGATTTTCTGTTGCAGAAACAGTGCAAAAAGTATTGAACGGATGCTCATGAAGTAGATGGTTATGCATAGTTTGTGCAAGATTATATTGTCAGTGATTCTGTATTTCTGCTTCATGTTTGACTCATAACACAAGATACAATAACATAAGATTCAACATGAGCCGCTGCAGTACATTCAAATGAGTCCAAATTTTGAATGCTGTAAAAATCTAAGGCTTAAACTCAACACATTTCTAGAGGGAAGAAATGTATGAATGAATCGGTGTCTGTGCCTGTTTGGTCGTCATCTCCATTGTAACAGATACGAAGATAGTGAGTGTAAAGCTGCTCTTGTTCATACTGCATTCAACATCCTCAGTCAGGGTAAAAGTACAGTTACAGCAGCAACTGGACATGCAGTAGAGGTGAAAAATGTTTTTAGGCCGTTGTTTGATTTGGGGTATTTCAGTCTTGCAGTGTCATATCTGGCGTTGAATTGATAAACTTGTCTTTTGTCAGTACATTTGGAAGAATGTATTCATCTAATATCTGAAAGAGTTATGTGATGATTTCAGCTTTATCCTACGTAAACTGGTCTCAGCGATTGCATAAACAAAGGGCCGGTGCTGTGCAATGCTGAAATTTACATTTCTCTTAACATTAAATGGACAAAATCTCAAGTGTATCAGTGCATGTGCTAATACTTTGCTTCTGGTGTAATTTGTCTCTCTTTTGTTAGACTGTATTTTTGGAGGAAAAATATTTTTTAACTGTCTGTGCAGCCCTCCCTAAAACAAGCCCCTTCTGTTTTTTATGTTTAATAAATCTTTTTGTTGGGATTAAGATGGGTTCTGCTGTTCTCCTTTGGTATCAGAAAGTACACAATATTCAGGAGATGCACTTTTTCAGCAAAAGAAAATGTGCGCTTCTGGAGTGGTTGTAATAACGATGTGTGGATTTAAGCAGATCCTGGACCAGTTTCCTCCTTCAAACTGATACTAATGATCTGAACTCTTCTTTACCTTACACAGGGAGAAAAAACAGAAAATTCATGATATAAAAAACAACATTAAAGAAGCTATAGAGGTAAGAAAATAATGTTTTCATTAATTTTGAATAATAGTCTTGATTAAATGATGTACAAGTCATTTGCCTATGGCATTAATAGTTTTGACATGAGTAATAAAACACCAATTTTACTACAATTGGTCATTGTCAAGTATTAAATGTCCTTTGTTGTTCACTCAGTCACTCTTTTCGTTTAAATGTTAGATAAAACACATCTCTTACACGACGTCTCAGCTGTTGTTTTTGTATTTTTGTATTTTTTTGTTGAAGTATTTAATAATTTTATTCTGTCCTCGCCAGACGATTGTGGCTGCCATGAGCACACTCACACCCCCATGCCAGTTAGCCAGTCCAGCAAACCAGTCCCGAATCGATTATGTCCTGAACCAAGTAACCCAGAAGGATTTTGAGTTTCCTTCGGTAAGTTTCATGCGAAATTTATTTATTTATTTATTTATTTATTTATTTATTTATTTATTTATTTATTTATTTATTTATTTATTCATTCATTCATTCATTTATTTATTTATTTATTTTTTATCATTGCAGTTTGTCTTTTTTACATTTCACATCAGCTTGGCTTCCTCTTTAACCTTTATTTTATGCACTTATCCCCTTTCAGTTTAATGTTTACTATATTCCACATACAATGGTTACAAGGAATGGAGGAAGAACTGCCAATGATTATTTAAATTATTGATTCATTTGCTTGTTATTTTTTCCTCTTTTTAAATGTTTCTTTTCATCTCTTGTAATTATTCACTGAATGTTTAAGTCTTTCTCCATATTTGTCTCTATATGTTGACACACAGAATTGTTTCCATAATCTATTTCCATTACATTTATTTGCATTCATCTTTTATGTAAACCTCACTGCAATGTTTATTTATTTATTTTCTGTCCTTTGTTTTCCATAGGAAAAAAAATTTTTGTTCGCACTTTTGCTTTGAATTTGTTGATTAATCTTTGTAGGTCTGTATGGCATAAATGTATTATAATTTGACAATATTGCTCTTTTTAAAAATAATGGAGAAGTGCAATGGGAGTGCTCATGCATAATCTCTGTGATGTTAGATATTATGAAAAGCTCTTTAAACTGTTCTGTTTTTCAACATGAACCCTGTATTTCATCAGATGCCTCCACTGTCTTTGTGTCATAATCTGAAAATTGAAGTTATGGTAATAGCCGTGTTTTGTGCAGTCACAGTGAGACCATTGCCTTTTGGATATCACTATCTAATCAGATCACCTTTGAGTCCAAATTAGCATTTGGACTACATTTGAGCGACTTACCTTAAGGTGTTCCTGAGATATTTGTTTCATAAGATTGGATGGACATTGGCCAACAGTGACCATGACCTTTGACCACTAGACTCTTTTCAGGTCATCGTTGAATTCATTTGAATGATTTGCTCCATTTTAAGACACTCTGTAAAGCATCCCTGAAATATTGCATCTTAATATAATGGGGTATATAGTACACATTTTTGTGTGTTTTGTCGTACATTTTTTCTTCAGATAATGTTCTTGTTATATTGTTATAAATTATGCTCTTAAAGACAGATCTTAGCCTGTGTTTGTCTGTATGTACTGTAGGTGAGCGGTAGGTGTATAGCATCCCTCACAGACTCACAGAGCAGCCTTTACAAGTGTCCCTGGTGCATCAGTAATTAGCAGGTGTGTTTCCGCTTGGGAGGTGGTCAATTGAATAAGCCTCTCACCTGAGAGATCTACACCTATTAGCACTGAATGTCTGTAATAACTTAAAATTTGTCTCTTGAGACCCATCCTCCTGAAACACACAGGCTCATGGGGATAAATCTGAGCCCTAGTCTGGTCCTGGAGTCACTGCAGGTCCCACTGCTGGTCTTGTTGTTTACTTATTCATTTATGAATGCCAACACTTTTGTGTTGTGCATAGTTTTTGTGCTGACTGAATAAAAGGTAGTGTATTTCAGACTGTTTTCAGACATGAATTCTAAGTGATGTTGATGAATAAGTTTGGTAGCTCACTGGATGTTGTATTACATGACCAAAAGTTGCGATTGTCATTTCATATCCAGATAAAGATACACACCACAGTATAGCACATTCTCTGTAAATTACATGAATAATTTATTTAAAATGATCACAAAATTTCTTTTGTATAAACTTGAATTATATATTTATTAAATTAAATCTACATTTGGGTTTCTCCTTATTTAGAACTTTTGTGTAAATTTTCTTCTGAGCATAAAACAGAATGCAAAATATATCAGTATATACAATACAAAACGCTAAATACAAAAGACTTCAATTCATGTTTAAAAAATATATAGAAACATTTAGATCTTAGATATGAATGTGATCAATATATCAACACCAAACACAAATAGAATTCGTAATGAAACAAAAATATATTTGTTTTTTAATGTGGAATGACATGAACTATTTTCTAAGTTATGAGAAATATTAATCACAACAATAAATTGTTGGAAAAGGGGCTCACAAACCATTAATAGGGTTTTTTGGATTGCAACATATACGCAACAGGGAAACAATCAATAATTAACTTTAAAAACCTTAGTGTTTCATTGATGACAAATATTGTCGTAAGGAATCTGATTTGAGACATAGATGCATAACAATTGGGCATAGTATGAAGTTATGGATGTTTTTTTTCTATTGTCACATGATATTTAGTGTCATATCACAAGTAATCCAAGTGGGTCAAATAAAAGCTTTGTTTTGTTAGCATTAATATCTCAGTCTGACTGATCCCTTCTACTTTTTTCCAGTAGCTTTGCCTATTTTGTGGTTTTTATCCTGATTCCCTCAGATTTTTTACTTTTTTTATTTTATTTTTTTTACGCCTGATGTTTCAGAGCATAATATATCATGGATACCGTTTTGCTAGATGTGTGGGGCCGGGACAGACTGCTGGCTATATGCAGACTATGTAGATGGTGACCTAAGTAGCATACAAAGATGCAAAAACTCTTGTAATATATTGATTGTGAATCTGTTTTTTGCGAATAATATATTTTGTCACTTCCATAAAACAATTGATTAAAATCATAACATCATCCATAACGTATCATATACAAAACATTTGACCATATAACCTAGCTCTAGGAAAAAATTGGTTTTGTTTTGTATCTGACAAACATAGCTTAATTGAAGATAAAAAGTGTTGTTTTTTTTCCTCCTCTAGTCTGAATGTCACTGTATTTAAACCACTCGCTCCTCCACTGTTGAATTATATTTATCAGCTGAGCTTCCAGTGAAGTGTATGTATTATGTGTAAGCAGAAGGTAGTCTCCTGGTATTGTCTCTCGTTACGTCATGGCAAATTTGTTATGCGGGTCTATCTGAGGCTGACCTGCCTCTTGGAGAGTTCCACTGAAGACCTGCAGGGTCTCAATGGAGGCAAAAGCAGGGTACTGAAAATGCCTGGAGTGTTACTTAAATGTTACTTAAATATGTATATGATGTCTTAATTGCCATTTTTGCCAAGCTTCTTTGCATGAAAGTCCGCAATATTGATGTTCCGTTGTTTTTACCTTCATGAAACCACCCACCATACAGAACCACATTTAAAGCTTTCGAGATTCTTATTGGAGAAAATAAGGGTATTTTCTATTTGTAAGACGTGAACTATGAAGCCACTGGGGTTTTGCAAAATTCAGGTAGAAAATGTGTCAAAAAACCTGTTGCTTTATAGATTCATTGAAAGAAAAATGGGGTTGGTTTAAATTAATAATACAAATGAGTAACATGAAGAAAGATCTTGAAACAACTCATATTCTAAAAACAGAGAAGTCATTTTCAAGGATTATTCCACTCAATTTGTATTAAAAATCCCAGGAATTCTAATAATTGTTTCTAAGACTGTGTGTTTTTATATTTGCTTGTGATACTTGAATAAGAAAAACGTATCCAAAAAAATCTGCTGTAGAATTCTTTGGTAAACGTGATAAAGGTATTATACATTTTAAGGTCTGACCAGACACATGGTGTTGGAGTTAAATAGTGATGTTGGTGTCATGGTGTTTACCTAAACCAACCTTAAATTAATACAGCAAGTTTGGTCGAGTTTCAAATTCCTCATCGTACTGAAGCGAATAGGTGGTTGTTCGGGAACATAATAGAATAGAGGACAATCTGATAGGCTAGTTCTACCCTCTGACTCCTCTACTGCCTCCTCCTCCTCTTCTTCTTTCTCCTCTTTCTCTTTTTCCTCCTCCTCCTGATCCCACTCCCTCTCACCTGGCCTTAGGGCCTATTGGAAACCAGTTGGACTGGTTAATGCAGCCTTTATCAGGGAGGAAGCAAAAGAGACAGAACACAAGGCCTGGTTTGAATCTCACTGCCCTTCTCTTGATTTCCTTTTAGAGATAGTTTTTTTTCCTGTGTAAATCAGCAATCTTATCTTCACTTGTGATTTTTTTTTTTTTCCTCCTAAGATTTAAATTTGGCTTATCATGCTTGTATGCGACATATATTTATACTAGAGGCCTAACAACTTTATTTGTATTACTGTCAATGCCCCTCTGTCTTCAGCTTTTTTCTTCTTCTTAGGTGTAGTACGGTGTTGTGACTTTGTTAATTTAGCTGAATTCGAACTGAGCTCGAAATCACATATTTCACACTCACCTTTTTCCTACATTTAAATGGGGAAAACAAACAAAACTGAAAAAAGATATTGAATTCAACAAAGACTGGATTCATTTAGAAAGTAATTGAAAAATTACATGTATAATCTGAAAACTTTTCTGTTAAAAACTTTTAAATGACTTTTAACTACCTATTACATACGTTATATCTCAAAATGGTGTAAATTAAGCCATTAAAAATAGCTTTTCACAGACAAAAACACACTTTTCCATTGAATGGTCATGGAGTTTTATTGAGTTTTATTGTTGAATGTTTTAACGCTTTCCTTACATGATCTTAACGTATGTCTATTCTTTGGCCACATGTGTCTTTAATTCAAATGAAAACCCATGAAAGTAGCTTGGAATGGCTAAACACCACAATATAAAACCAAGCTGTCTTAATTTAATAAGGTTATAAAGAAAACCAGATGGGACAGGCTGATGGTGACCCCATTGACCCTTTCCTGAAAAATCATTAGCTACCTTGTGTTGCTTTTATTGAAAAATGTGCTGTCAATAAGGTAATTTAACAATGTTTTTGTTGAACATGAGCAAAAAAAATCCCAGCAGAATGTGGTTAGTTTGTGTGTTGCGTCCTGTTGATTTATTTATTCGTACATATTTAACTAAGATTTACTTTGCGTACACTATAGACTTGTCCTGACTCCCTTCACATATTATCATATCTTCTCTTTGTAGCCCCACATCCCAGACCTTTACCTGCCTTAGAAAAAAATCATCTTATTTAGACACCCGGTTGTCACATGTGACAAGAGCCCGACTGATTAATCGGCCGGCTGATTAATTATCATCGGCCAATACATAGCAGATTTATTAGCTTTTTTTGCTGCTGAGTTTCTGTCGCTCATTGCTCCTGTGTGTGTATGTGTGCTACCCGGAGAGTTAGTGTAAAACATGTCAGTTCTACTTTTAATTCTGGTCTGACAAAACAGGCTATCACCCCCACACGCATCAAAGTAAGGATGGAGCTAGTACCTCAGTGTGAACCACCCTGGTTCCACGTGTGCTCCAGCAAGGACCGCTCCTGCTCCGAACCACCCCGGCCCCGTGCTATTCAACAACAACCCCCTTGTCCCCACTCTGAATCACCCCCATCCCGTGCACACTCCAATAAGGACCTCTAGTCCCCACCAGGGCATGTGAACATAGCGTGTGAAATATGGTCAGAGCACAGAACTCTTTTCAATTCAAAGGCCAGAACGACATTTTCATTTCACTCCTGTTCGCACCGATACACTCTCACTACGAGTCAAGGATAATGCACTGCTAACTAAGTGTTTGTTCCTTTAAGCGCGTGAGCGGTGGTGATGCATGTGTGTAGGTACGAGTGAGTGGTCAAGTGAAGTGAGGGAGCGGTGTCAAGTTCAAGTGTGTATATGCATAGGAGTAAGACCAAAACAGAAGTGTATGCTAATGTCCCTGTACATTTTATAAAATAAAGCTGCTGTCTGAGACCAAGAAGCCAAGTCCGCAGCTTCCACTGATGGCAAGGGAGTTCACCCTGACATCAGCCTAGGAGAAGTTCCCCCCTGTGCTCTTTTGACTACGATCAGGGAAGCTGAACAGGAATGGTCAACATAAGACAAAGCACATATGTTTTACTGATCACAAAAACAAATGAAAATGTAGTATTTCCCGGGCCTAGTTTGATGGAAAAAAAAGTATGAAAATGATTTCTCTTAAAAATTTGAGTGAGCGTGTAGCGATGTCACTGGAGCGGCATGGCAATACAGGTGAGCGGAGAGCGGGTTTTGAGTGAAGCTGTCAGGTGCAGCTATTAGTGATAGAGCGAAGTAGGGAACACCCACATAAGCAGGGAGTGGGAATTGCTCAGCGCTCAGCTCCGTTCACATGCCCTCATCCCCTCTGTGAACCACCCCTGACCTGTGCACGCTCCAACAACAACCGCTAGTCATCACACCGAACCACCCCTGCCCCAGACATGCTCCAACAAGTACCTCTAGTCCTAGCTCCAAACCACCCCTGCCCCACACATGCTCCAACAAGGACCTCTAGTCCTAGCTCCAAACCACCCCTGCCCCACACATGCTCCAACAAGGACCTCTAGTCCTAGCTCCGAACCACCCCTGTCCCACGCATGCTCTAACAAGTATCACTAGTCCCTGCACCGAACCATTCACTTCCCACATGCTCCATTTGGACAGCTTTTCCCCACGTATAGCTCCATCTTATGAACTAAAACCACACATGCACTTGCCATCTACCTCGTAATTCATTCTGCAGATAGTGTAGGGGAGGCTGGGGACACTAGAAACACAGGTCAGTTGTAATTGCTCCAATCAAGAACAACTTTCGACTAACCTAATTCACTCTGCACAGACTCAGTGCACTCCTTACTACACATGGGCATCTGTATCCACACACCAACATTTATGAGAGAAAGCAGAATTTTGTGGTCCGTAATATTTTTTCTGTAATTATTTCTGTGATTCATAGTTTGTAGTTGCGCTCATTAAAAGGAGGTCTCACTTACATTTTAAAGAATTATTTACCAAACAATTTTTATTTCACTACTAAAATATATTGGCAGATAACCAATATTTTGGTTATCTGCCAATATCAGCAATTATAATCAGATATCAGCTTTTTTACCCTCCAATATCAGTATTAGCAGAAGCCTGAAAAATCCAATATTGGTCAGGCTCAACATGTGACTATTCTTATTGTTTGACTTTGCCAGCAAAATGTGCTTTTTATTTTGCAGTTAGTAACTACCAGTAGGTGCTCTTCAATATAAGTGAAACCATGACAATTTTTGTTTTTATTGTTGAGACCCTTCTGATTATTTAATCTATTATCTCAGAAAAAGTCAAGCTATAGCTGAGCAACAGTTTTGCTCCTTGAAAATGATGAAAAATCCCTAAATTGTAAAATAAACAGTGGCCCCATTTTCAACTGAACAAACTTAGAAAAACTTTGGCATATTTTCAGCAAAAATTATCCAGCTAAATTTTTTTTCCCCCTGGAAGCAAAACGTTCACTGAAACTGCTCTGATAAGGGGTAGGAGTTTTTAGATGCCCTGAAAATTCTTTTGGACTGGGCTTTGTGCTGAAGAATGCTGATTGGTGGAACACACTTATGTTCACCCTCTCCAGCCATTGTACGACTGCAAACTACAAGCATCACTTTGTTTGTGTTTTGATCATTTGGAAAATAGAATAAAAGAAGAGACGCAAAGAAAAGTACACAAAGGACAAAGTCCATTTGTCAAAATACAAACTTCTGAGTGAGCAGATTCAGCTCACTCCAACGAGTGCAATGCAGTCATCTCTGTTCTTCTCAAAAGGCAAAAGAGTGTATTCAGCCAATACACTCAAAAAAGCCTGGACCTTATTTGCCAAATACTCTCAAAGACATTCAGTGGAATTTGAAGTCTGCAACATAATCTACCAAACTTCATTTGAATACATTTTCTGGAACTATAAGGTGTTGTGGACGCACAAATTACTAGGAATATGTTTACTCAGGTAAATAACTGAAACTAGTAGTAACGAAAGTTCCAAGGAATCTGGTGGAAAAGGGGCTAATAGTGCTTCTTCTGGACAGATACATTTTCAACAAGAGTTTGAAATTTGAGCTGTTTGTTGCAGTCGATGCTTTGTGAACTTGTGTCTTTAACTTGAGTAATGTTAGAAAACAAGTGGTGCCAGGCACAACAAACCCTGTCCCCTTGCAAATGTTTTACCTGATTTGCCCTATCCCTTATCATTGCAAAAACAAATTTTTGGTGACTGTGACCTTGACCTTTGACCTACATTCACTAAAATTTAGTTGCTGACAGATGGACAAACGGACAGAAAAAAAGTGATCCAAAAACAATACCCCTCTCTCCTTTCAGAGAACGTGGTAATAATGAACTTGATATAAAAAACTACGTTTAGGTACAAATAAATCAGTGCTGTATAATAAAACAAAATGATTAAAAAAAGGGGGAAAAAAAGTCACAGGAAAAGGCCTCCCACCAAATAATGTTCACTATCGACACTTTGTCGGAATCAATTGGGGTTTGACAGTATTTATTGAGATGCAGAATGATGTTGCATTAAAATCATCGTCAACACACTTTCTTTCTGTCATTCGGGTTTATTGGATTGCCAACGAAAACACCTTTTCATCTTGCAATTATTTTGCATACCCTGAAATTGAGCACTAAATTAAATGCTATGGCTGTGTTTTCATCTTTTTTTTGTTTTATTGTGGCTTCTACATCAATTATTTTAGATTTTTTTTTTTTATCTTTTACAAATGATATAAGGCCCCATATTCAACTTTAGCTTTCAAACTTGAATAAAATTATTCAACATTCATTATGATGGATATTGAAGGAAGTTAAAGTTTTTGGTCTTAGAGATCTGAAAGAAGGCTTAAATTCATCGATAGTCAACCTGAAAATATCTTATATTAATGTAATAACATGCTCTTTCGGCTGAGAAAATATCAAAAACAGTAAAGTATCCCTTCTGTTGAGAATATTTTGTAGAACTTGGAGGCCATTTACAGATTTAGTCATTAAAAAGTTCATAAAGACTTATTTGTGCTTGACTGAATTGTATGTGACCAAGTGAAGATCAGACTGAAGAGATAGGCCTGGTGTAGCGACAGCAAAGCCTTGTATCAGTACAAAGCTCTCCGTTTCTTCATGAACTCGGTGAACTGTTGTGCTTCCTGCCTCTGTCAGAGGCCGCTCATTTGCTGCTCCTCTCCGAATCTGCCTCAAACTCCAAACTAAGCAAGGGAGTATCACCCCCCCTCCCTCACCATCTGTCCTTAAAGGCTTTCACTCATCAAGATTGAGAGATGTTCTGTTGTTTGTTTTTTCAGGCATTACCATCCGTTCATAAGTGAAGTAGTTTTGTGGTTGCATGCAGTTTTATTTTTTTTTGTTTTTGCTTGTTAAAAGACTTTTCACACTCAAGAAATCCAGACATACTTCTCCAGTTTGATTTGTGATACCATCTTTATTGGTAATCTTTTCTTGTTCTCTTTCCAGGAATATTATGACCATGCAAAGAGCCTCTGGCAGGACGAGGGTGTCCGGGCCTGCTGGGAAAGGTCCAATGAATATCAACTCATCGACTGTGCACAATAGTGAGTTTCTTTTATCCTTTTTATTTTCTCATTGTGACTCTCCTGTTCACATGTATTCACAGCAGATTTTGGAGCCTGTGTTTTGTGAGCTATACGGGTGTTATGTGGTTTGTGGGTCAGGTCAAAGGAACGTACACATCAAGGAGAAAAATCAGAGTTTCTCTTATTCTATTCTATATGCACTCACTTATTTCTGTGATGTATTTGGCTTGTTTTCTAGACACATCGGTTCACATATTATAATGGGATCTATAATGGGATTAAACCATGCCACTATGCCCATTGAAACTGTTGCTATAAATCTGTGTCAGTAAGTCCAACAGTTTCAAATACTTAAAAAAAAAATTTAAATCAGTGAAGCTTAAGATATTATTTAGCACATCATATGCAAATTTCAGTGAGTTTTCTGTGGGAATTCCATGTTAAGCAGTTTGGCATAAACCTTGTCCAAATCAGTGACATTTTAATGAAACCCTGTTACCGAGCACATTTTAAAAAGCTTTTGGATAAAAGTTCCAACCCTACAGTTTTCTTTGTAGAGCCCCAAATCACAACAAGGTTGTCTTATATGGCCTTACAGAGTTGGCTTGAAAAAACAATCAATCAATGAAATACACAGTAGACAAAAGGAACAGATAATGCCCCAGGCCCCTCCCCCTGTCATTAGATCGTCCTTCTCAGCAGGAAAAACTAAAAAACCCAGTGGGAAAGGCGAAATCTTGGGGGAACCGCAGTGAAGGAAAGAACCACTCCTATGAATGGACAGGCTATAGATGAATGTCCATTTGCAGATATAGATCCAGACTGTGAGGATGCAGTAGGCAGGGCTACAAGAGGGGTCCATTTAGTCAGATAGAACAGGTGGGTGGGGTCATCCACACAGGTGAGGGTGGGGGAGAAGGTCTGGGGTCAGAGATCAGGACAGGACTCAGGTGAGTCACTGCAGATCCTGTTGTCTATGGTTCCTTGGGCAGGCACTACTGAAAAAGTTGCCACCTCCCTCCAGAGGGGAGTGGGGAAAGGGAATAGTGGGTGAATAGTGATGAACAGACTTGATAGGTAAACTAGATATAAGAAGTTCTAAATACAGGTGAGAGAGAGACAGGTGATAGGACTCAGTGCCTGCACATCCCCCGTCATTATTATATAAACTTTATTACAGGCTCAAGGTCCACAGGGGAATCACAATACAAACAACAATTATACAAAAAACAATTCACATTCATACACATACAACCATTAAAAAATGAATAAATAAATACATTTAAGAAAAGAGAAGAGAAGCTAATGAACGGACTCATACAAGTGCTCCCAGATTGTAGATGAGTGCCTAACAGAGCTATTTATGTGTAACCAAAATGCCAGTTTAGCTACAAAATACATCAGTATGATGATTATTATTGTGGTCAATATAAGCATCTTGACATGGCTATGAAGCATTTAATTGTCTTACACTGCATTGTAGTTTGAAGTCAGTAGAATGGCGCATGTAGAGTTTATAATAGCACTCATTTAGCTTGCTGTTATATGTTTACCTGTAAAGACTATGTATCCCCTAGTGGTATGTGTTCCCAATCATGAGTTTGGTATTAAGTTTAATCTGAAGTGGTTTTTAAAATGACTTCAATTTCACTTTATTCCTGTAGATAACTTTCCTTGCTTCCATGTATTTTAATGATTTTTTACTTTGTTTTACATAAAATATTTTTAACCTCTTTAATCTCTGATTGCTCTCCTTCCTCTCTTTCCTTCTTTTCTGGTATTTTTCTTTTATCCATCTTTTGATCTGGATCAGGCCTGCCTCTGCTGTAAGGCATGCAGTGGTCACATGAACATGAATTCATGAAGAATGGAGGCTTGACAACTCTTGCATGCATACATATGGATGTGCGTTTTTGTGGAGGTTGTGCTAACATCCACATATAAAGTAATAAGTTATTTGTATACTTGTATTTATTTTATCAGATGTTACAGTAAGACACAAGTTTTGTTGTCTTCCATTTTCATGTGCATAAATACTTTATGTACTGACTTTTTGTTCCATAATATTCAGTATCTTTTAAGAAATTCAAAATGATGGTCTTACTGCTTTCTTTTGCCTGAATCGTTAGTCTACCGACGCTCCATAGAGCCTCAGCAGAGACCTTTTGAAATAAAATGTTCCATAGTTTTGAACTATTTTCATTAACTATTTGTTAGTGACTAGTTTAACACAAGAACTTTGAGAGACTGCTCATATGAGTCATTTAAGCCAGAGATTCTGCTCTGACAACTAAGCTGATCTTGGAGCTGTTAAGATGAAGAAGTTTATGTTCAATTGACTTTTTTTCTGTGAAGAACCCATAGAGGGTTATTTGATTGTGGCTTTCTGGCAAACAATACATTTTTACATTCAGGCGCTCCTGCAATCGTCACACGTTTTCTGTTACAAACTGACGCCGGCCCCTCATCAGAGAAGGAAAAAGTTATGTGGCCCTCACAGGAAAAAGTTTGGGGACCCCTGCTGTAGGGTGTATTAACATTAATCAGCCTTACCTATAGGATGTTAAAACAATGAGATAAACGCTAGTTTTTTAGACTTGTTTTCATTGCTCTGTATACGTCACATTGTTCATTACTCTGATTGGTCATAGCACTAGCCTGTTACGAGCAGAGCTGTTTGAAAGACAGCCGTTGATCCCACCTATACACTTAAGTTCAGTCTATGGATTGTCTCCAGGCTATGAGAGAACGCGTTTTTGTCTTTGCCACCGGGGCTTCATGACATTAAATCCACATTTTTGAGCAGATGTTGACTTCGAAAGGCTGTGGTCTTAAACCTTTGATCAGCTGATAAAAAGCCTATTTCAGTTTAATTGTTGTTTTCAATAAATTGCTTGCTCAAATTTTTTTTGTCTCATTTCTTCTTTTTGCAATTTGAAACTACTTAGAACCTACTTAAGATCCAACACTGAAAAATGTAAATTCATGCAATTTTCCCTCAAAATTTTTATTAGGTGTGCATTTCATTTTATGTTGTGGTCATTCATAGTTCATTATATTTAAATTTCAGTTTAGAGCACTTGATTGAATGATTACAAATTCTGAAAATTGGGGAATTTTTTGGCATGCCTTCTGTGATTTTAAACTGAAACATTTAAGGTTGTAGCCCAAACAAAACATTCTCCCTACCCCTGTGCCAGTAAAATGTATTGTATTAACGCACCTTCTCTCCTCACATGTAAATGTCACTCCTCATTTGGTCTACTTTTGAGCCTGGGAAATCCGAAACAAATATTTAGAATTGGCTATTGTAATTTTATCAGCTCCTTTTCTTATTATTACCTGTTTCAATTAAAAAATGGTTTTGAAAAATTGTAAAATGGTTAGGCAACATATATTAGTTTTTTTTATGCAGACAAACAGATACATATTCATCTGTTGTTAGTAGTTTCCTCATCTATATGTGTGTGTTGGGTATATTGATAACTGACAAAGTATATTTGAGTTATGCCTTTTTTTTTTTTTTTTTTAAACTTTTTGAGCAACACAAAGTGCAATCGAGTACTCTTCCTTCTCTCCATTTTCTGTTCTGTACATCATACACTATCCCCACAATTAACTGAGAAACACCTCGTCTACACCCCTGTTCATTATCAGAACAAACTGATACATTTCAGATTTAAGATTAAGGCTGAATCCAATTTCACCCCTAAGCCCTACGCCTTACCCCTTCCCCTCCGTTTTGCGCATCCACGTGTAGTGGTAGGGGTGACTCAATTCACGTTAAGGCAGAGGGGTAGGGGGAAGGGGAAGGGCTTTATACCCCTTCAAACTGAGATTTTCCAGAGGCAGAGTCCAATTTCCCAGAATACAATGTGAATCCTTTTAAAAATGATGGCATCTACGAAAGAAGTACACAAATGTGGTATATAATTAACAGTTTTTTGGTTGTGATAACTGTTGTATTATATAAAGTTTGACATTGTTGCAATGTGTAATGGTCATTTTCTCCATAAAACGCACATGAAAATTATTGCTATTTACATAAATGTTGAGTGATCAGTCGATGCATAGCACTGCTCCGATTTGACGCAGATATTAGTAAAAATATGGGTATATCCAAGGAGAATGCGACAACTGCAGCAGCAGACATGTTTGTTTACTTCTGGTTCAAGCTGTTGTTTTTGGTTACGTAACAACTGCCGGAGCAAACTGAACATGTAGGTGAGTGTTGAAGGGGTGTCCCTATTCATAGGGGTTGCTTTTCAAACCCTACGCCTTATAGCTGGGTTTGAAGGGGTAAGGGGTAGCGCTAAGGGGTGAAATGGGATTCCGCTTTAGCCTACTGCATGTAGTGCTCTTTGCCTTATTGTTGTTTTATTTCTTAAAGTAAGGGCACACTCTTGTTCTTTCACTACTTTTTCATTGTCACCAATGCATACCAGCTCCTTTCTAAACCTATATGGGTTCCGGTTCTGGTTGAAACGATGTCTTGAGTTGTGGTTCCCAACCCTATTTTGGCTGTTGGAGCTCTATCTTGGTTAACTAAATAATTTTCTTCACTGCTAATTTTAGCTTTAACCTTAGTTTTAGATAACTATAACAACCCTTAAGCATTTGTGTCGATATTTGCCCCAATGCCTTCATCTAGATGTGTAAGGTAGTTGTGTTCTTCACTGTGGGAAGGATGTCCTTGTCAGTTACTCTCCCTACATGTCCTTGTGGCTGACCACAGATGTCTGTTACTTAAATGAGTGTATTTGAGGTGGTGGTCTGTCTTCAGAGGCTCTTCGAAGAGTGAAGATGCTTAAAATTTTCCTTTTAGTAATGTGATTCAACCATTATGGACAGAGGTTGCTAAGCTTATTGAAGACACAGGACGATTAAAAAAGAGAACTGGTCGAAGGGAAGGAGAAATGGAAAAGCGGAGGGCTTCCCTGCATTGCGGGATCCTCTCCTCTCCTCTCCTCTCCTCTCCTCTCCTCTCCTCTCCTCTCCTCTCCTCTCCTCTCCTCTCCTCTCCTCTCCTCTCCTCTCCTCTCCTCTCCTCTCCTCCCCCTCTCCTCTCCTCCCCCTCTCCTCTCCTCCCCCTCTCTCCCACACCCAGCAGCCCCAGTGTTATGGATCAGATGCTGAGCTGGGTGGCCAGACCGGAAGTGCTCCCCTCCCCCCTCTATGTGCTTATGTAAACGGAGAAGCAGAGAAAGAGAGAGGGGAGAGCTATTTTTAACTCAGGCAGGCTGCAGAAGGAACAAGAATGAGCGAGTGTGTTAGGAGAGAGACAACTTCAGCATTATTGATGATGGTTGTTAGCATTAAATGAAAATGTCAAACCCTGGATACACCCCATTATGTCATCCAATTCATCTGATAAAAAAAAAAAAAAAAAAAAAGGGAAGAAGAAGTTGACAGAACGGTGATGCTTTGTTGTCTCTGTGTGATGAGGAGGAAGTCACTGAAACTTCCCTGACTGTGTTTTTGCTCTATCATGCTCCCCTGATGTTTATGTTTGCTTGTTTTGAACTTGTTTTCTTTTTCTTGAACACTTCCTGACACCTTACAGTCACACACTCCTCCTATCCAAGGATGCTTTTATCCTCTTTTTACATGTTGGATGTCATGCTCAGCTTGTGTTGCGTAGGCTGCTTTTAACTGGAAACAGTTCACATACAAGTTCCAAACGGCGTGTCCGGTGAAAGGTTTGTTTTGTCTCAGAAGGCGAGGCATGTTTGTAAGGTTTTCTGAGTTGTAAACTTCATCCAGAGATTTGTGGGCCATCTCCCCCACATGCCTCTGAAGTTCACAAGGTTCAGAGATGTTTCACTGAATAAATGTGGTGTTGCAGTAAATAAATATATACTGTAGAAACATACAATTTTTGCCTTAAAATTTATTTTATTTTTTTCTCCTGTGTCTACTCTGAAACTCTAAAAAACAAATACTTAATTTGTTAGATTCTGGCATGATAATTGAATAGATGTTTTCAAAATGTCCAATTTACAGAAAATAAAGAAAGCATTATTCCCAAAATACGCTTCTGATCTGAATACATGTTTAAAATAACATTTTAGCAAATTAGCACTGCTTATTGAATTATTATGTTACTATTATTGTTATTGCTGTTTTACTTTCACATTATTTTGTTGCTAACTGATAGCACCATAACAACTTGCAGGTTTAACTCACAGTTTATATGTTTGACTTAACTGTTGTTTAATGTCTATATATCCTTGTCATCAGAAGCACAAAGAATTCAGCATACTGAGCTTCTAGTATTTAATACAACAAGGGTAGCATACTGAGCTAGACATGGTGCGACTGAAACAGAATTGTTTGGAGTGCATTTCATGTTATCAGAATGCTGTCTTATTTGCCGTTTGGCCAGTAATGATGGAAGAGGCTAGTGTCTGCTGATGCTACTATTTCACTGATGTTTTGACACATCGCTTCATAAAACGTTTGTTGCACACATTAACAATCCCAGAGCTAATTTCCCCATACTGAAACCTAGTTAATTCTGCTGCTACTTTTCTCAGCCTTTCGTCAATAAATACTGGTTAAAAACATTTTAAAAAATACAACAGCTTTGTGGCATTTTTAAGACACTCGATTGACTTCATGCAATAAAAATGGATTCATTGTTGTTCCTTTCGGAGTAGAGAGTATATCCCATAACCAGCATGTAAAATGGAATGTAATAGTGCCCCACCCAACAAATAACCAAATATCCATTGGTTGATATCCTCTTTAAGAGGGTACCTGAAGTGGTGACGTTCACAGCATTAATTGTGCTTTGTGTATTACTTATAAGCACAAGGCATAAATTCACAAAAAAATACAATCTTTTCATTACTTGAATTATGGTCAGAATCTATGGGGAGCAGCCATTGTAAGTGACGTACCTGCATTGATTCAGAATCATTGAGTGCAAGTAAACGAGCTGCAGTCAGTGAGCAAGTGTGAGTGGAAAGCATACGTTTGTGCAGCCATAAGCTTTGTACTCCATCATTATCCGAGGGATGTGAGCCAGCACTGGTTGATAATGTGTCTGACTAGTGTCAGCTTCTCATGGTCAGTGACCAGTCCACCTCAGTCTAGATAATCAGACAATACAAAACTGTGTCTCTACCGGTGTTGAGACTTCAGTCTATGAAGGAGGCATGATATCACAAACTATATCGGACTGACAGAGCAGTGACATAGTACAGATGTGTACTTGATAAGGGTGTTTAAGTTACCTAACGGAGCCGCTAGTATTATATGGGATCTTTTGAAATGGCTATCAATGAAAATTCAATATAGGTACCCTTAAAGACCCAACAGTGCATTTGTATCCTCTGTAGGGGACAAGAATTCCACAGCCTTACTTTAAAAAGACTGTCCACTGCCAAAGACATTACTTACAAAAACTTAAAAATCTATCTAAAATAAAAGCCAAAACTTGGATTTACCTGCTGTCAGATATAGGCAGTGGCTAATTATTATTACACTAAGTTTCTTGACTAATTGAAGCTCAGCCACAGCATTGGTTATGAGTCATTCTACCAAATTGGTTCAAATTAAGGGTTAGAAAGTGTGTGAAATTTTTATGCCATTTTGTAAGAACTTTGACCACATCTAAAGAACGCATATTTATTAATTGTCCAGTCAATTTTCATTTTTTATTTGCATACGGTAATGAAATACATATCCTCGCCAAAAGTTTGTGACTACTGAAACATTACATTCCCTTTAGAACTAAGATAATTACTATGATTTTTTTTTATGTATTCAAGTATTCGTTTTTCCATCAAGTAATTGGATATATTTTTCGTTTATGTTTTCAAACTAGATCAGTCAATGATTGGGGAATAGAGAAGACTGAGGTGTTTTGTTGTGTGTGTGTACACGTGCCTGGATGGATGAGAAGGGATATAGCCTAATAATTATACTACCTGAGTGAGATCGTGGTACATTTGTTAAAAATAATTACAACACATAAGGCTACATTCTAACAGGCACTAGTATTCACCAGTTAGCAATACATTACTTTTAATAGTGTACCTTGTTGAGGGTCAGAGTCTGCTTTGAGGAAATGCTGTTGATGTGTGGATGCTTTTGATTCAGGTGTTGCAGCATTGATGAAATACTGCAATGGTAGGCTAATGCTATTTTGCCATATGCGTACTGCACTGTCTTGTCTGCTTTATGCTGTGTAAAATGATCCCACACTTAAGAGATTTTTTAGTTTTTTATGCATGCCATTACTTTTACAGTTGAGCATACCGTGCCGTCGAGCGTCTTAAATCTTTGAGGTGTACTGACGTACAGTATGTCAGTGATATCGAAGGCGCGAATGATATGATAGCAATGAGATGAACTTTCAGATGAATTAAACAAATCTTCAAGGCAATGAATCTGCCTCAAACATGTTTTGTACTCAAATTATTTGAATTCCTCGAAGTTTCACCTGTACATACAACAATCAATCATAAATCAATCACGGTTAATGAAATGTGGCCTTTATCACACAAAAATCTATTGGAAAAAAATGGTTAATGTCAAAGTGAAGGCAGATTTCTACAAAGTAATGTCAATCAAACAACAAAAATATATAAAGAAAAATTATTTAATAATAATTTGAAATGTTATTGTCTAATTAAATAGAGTTCCATTCATTTGGTGCCAATAGTTTCACAATTAACAACATGAGGGTCAGCTGAGTGGTTTGGGTGTGTCTCAAGTGATTGACGTATAAAACACCAATGTCTGGAGGGTCCATATTCTGGTTGCTCATTATTTTTGGCTACCATTACACCATTAAGACTGAAAACTCCAAGTAACTAACTAACCGAAAGAGTTATTGAAAAGTTTAAGTCTGGGGATAGATTAAAAAAAAAAAAAAACAAAAAAAAACGTCCAAGGCATTGAACATCCCTGGAGTTCAGTCAATCATCAAGAAGGGGATGGAATATGGAACATGTGTGAATTTGTTTGTCCTCATAACTGACTGACTGACTGCATGTACGACTACTCTGAAGTAGTTACAAGACTGTGCACATAGCAACTGCTGTCCCGGTTCTTCACCAGTCAAAGCTATATGGGAGAATGGCAATGAGAAAGCCACTATTTAAGACAATTCATATGCCATCGTGATGAGGGTTTAGCCAAAAGGCTCCATGGTGAAGTGGAAGACTGTTCTTTGCTCTGATGGGACCAAAATGTAGATTTTTTTTTATTGATTAAAAATATAAAATAGTACGATTATGTATTTGGAGATGATGAAGAAAGACTGTTCTCATCAAATAAGTTATTTTTGAACATTTAATCTGTTTTCATGTCTTTTAAAATGCTATAAATGGAACATATGCTTTTTGATTATAAGGAGATCTTCTTATAGACAGTATTTACTCCTTTGATGCTATATAACAAAATACACTGATCTAGACCTATGAATAAGAAAAGCACTATTTGGCTAATAAGTTAAGTTAAAAGTTAAAATAAGTTAACTATGCTTTGTTTTTGTTTTTTTTTTGGAACATCACAAAGGGAAAATGTAATGTTCCATGCAGGAGGTCTGGTTGAAGTCTAGCAATAGATTCATACATACATATATTTGTGCTTTTTTTTTAAATTTCTTTTTTTATTCCTTTTTTGTGCCTCTCAGATGTTTCCTTGAATGGTGTTTAACATTTTATGAAAACACAGCTTTACAGTAAACATTTAAATGTAAAATCTCGAGTTTTTAAGAATCGGTACCATATCTCATCACAATACTCAACTGAATCATTATTTTTTTCAGCCTTTTATTTCCGCTGGTTCTAACGTTATGTCATTTATCACATTAGTCTGGTCATTTTTTTTTTCTCCTTTACCAAATGTTGAGAGAAAATCTTGTCAAATGAAACAAAGGATGGACACAGGTTATGAATAATTATCTTTACAAGGTGTGTATATGTAGTTTGTTATCAGTGTATATGAGCCTAGCGTTACTGCCACCTATTTGTTTTTATCTGTGGATCCTTTTTAAATCTTGTCCCAGTGATAATGCGCCGTCATGTGCTGGAGTTCCTCTGATTTACTTGCCGGGCATCCTTGCTGAACTGCCCCTCCCCTTCCCATTCCTCCTCCTCCTCCTCCTCCTCCTCCTCCTCCTCACTGTGTGATGTGTGCTGGTGTTTCTGCGGGGACAGAAAATGGCTGTGATTGAATGTCTGACTCATTGCATTGAGGGAGGGAGAAAGGGGGGAAAACAGTGGGATGGCGAAAATGAGAAGTGTTTTTTTTTTATTATTATTATTATTATTATTATTTTGGGTTGGGTGGGGGCTATATTGGGTCAGCACAGTGTTTGTTCTGTGCGTCTTTGGTGTTGTTTCAGAAATGGGCAGGTGTGTGCAGGCACTGCTCTGGCTGTGCTGATGTGCAGCATGACTCAGGTATATTTGAAAGTGTTTAAGCTAGCTCATTTCAAGATGTCTTTGGGAAACTTCTGCAGCTGCAATCTCACCGTGTTGTGATTGGTGTGAATACTGCGCGTGTTCAGCGATTATGCTGCTCCCAGCGTTCAGGCCTGTTCAGACACTGTGAACGGCCAACGCTACCATTTCCAGTCTTTGTTTGTTTGTTTGTGTGCTTCTTTCTTTTTGTTTCAGTCATCAGTTAATTGTTCTCAACTCACATCCTCCTTTATGTACTTGTTTAATGTTACATATGGTTTTTGCTACTTTTTTCCCCCCTTGTTTTTACTGACCTTTTTTACTTTCACAGTCTCACGTAAAGTCTTAGATTCTTCATTTGATTTTCACTGTTATTTCTTTCTCTCCTCGTTTTCCTTATTTGTCCTTCTGTTTTTCTTCTTATCTTCTCCCTCTTCTGTTGTGATAATTCCAACCCTCTTTAGTTTCTCCTTTCATTCTCTGTTCCGTCTTTCTTTCTTGCTGTTGTTCTTCCTCCTCTCTCTCTCTCTCTCTCTCTCTCTCTCTCTCTCTCTCTCTAACCCACTCCATTCTCTGCATTTCTCTGTCTCTCTGTGTCTCTTTGTTTCTCCGTCCCTTCTCTTGTCAGTCTCTCTCTCTCTGTCTTTTCTGTCATTCTCTCCTTCTTTCTTCCTTTTCTTTCCCCCGTCTGTCTCTCCCTCTTTCTGGCCCCTCTCCAGTCGCACAAGATTTGGAGCCGATTGTCTATTTATAGCGCCTGTGGTTCTGTCACCATGACAACCAAGCTGGAGGCCAGGGCGCCAGGGAGCTATTTTTGGAGCAGCGCTGTAATGTCAGACACAGCCTTCTCTCTCTTTTCTTTCCTCGTCTTTCTCTCTCCCTCTCTCTCTAAATGTGTGTGTGTGTATTTGATTAAGGATCGGCTGGTGAGGCTTTCGGTTTGGACAGCTCGCAGTGTGAAGCGTTAACGTACAAAAGAAGCAGTAAACCCCTCGAATTGCTCTGCTCGGCGGACCATACACCATCTCTCCCCCCCTTTAAGGAAGCGAGACCATTTTCTGACTCGACTGTGTTTCGGAGGCTTGCGAAGCTTCAGTTTTCATTCACATGGACACTGATTTTTTTTTTTTTTAGTATTTTTTTTTTTACTTTTTAAATTAAAGACATTTAAAGGCTGTTTTTCCTCAGTTTTTTTTATGGGTTGTAGTATAATTTTAAATTACAGGTTGTGTAATTTAGCTTGAATATTTCACGACTACAACACAACTTGATGCTTAAATCGGTTTGTTAAAGCTGCTTTTTTGTTTTATTTTTAACTTTTTGTTGATTGTGAATAATTTTTTACATGTTGTCTCCAGTGTTTTAAAGGCTTCGTAAATTAAGCTTTTGTGTTCCTGCCGTTTTATATTTATAGATTTTGTGAATACATTTTCATAATAGTTATATAAATATTAAACTATTTACCTATTTATCATATTGTTTCCACATGTATAAATGTAATATTTTTCTGACTTCTTACTGTGTTTTTTTTTATGCACCATAAATGGTATTTTTCTACTGAAGATGTTAAGCCACTTTTTACATGACTTTGCCAGAAACATTAATTGGGGTATAATAAACTTGCGTTGTTGGAGCTTTTTTCAGTGTTCTTTTAATAAGAGATGCCATAAATAATATACCTTCACTTACTGACTTTTTGAAATCTGTTACATATAGATTACTTTTGGCATGTTAAACTATTTGAGCACTATTAGGGTGTGTATGTGTGTGTGTGTGTGTGTGTGTGTGTCATAATACTGATCCGCTCGAGTTGCGTACGGCAAAGCTATTCAGATGTTGTGTCTCTGTATGCCTGTTTGTATGTTATAGTAAATTGAGCTATAAACCCTGGTAGTTATTTACAAGTTAAAAAGCTGATTCTGCCTTTGCTATTGGACTTAAGTTCTTGTTTAATCATAAATATTGTGCGTTTTAAATAAAGCGAGACTATATAAACTATGGCAAACTGCTGTTAAATGTGCAGATATGGTTTGTAATTTATGACATTATTTTTAGATAGGTTTTAGCCAACTGAGGGTTTGTTGTTATAAGGTTTCTGACTTGTATTTGACTTAAGCTAATTCTTTAGCACATTCTTCAGTTCATCTGTAAGTGTGCCGCTCAGGCGATCCAACACGGCTGTGCAGCTCAGAGTGGTTTAATACTGTGTGGAGCTGAAGATGTCAACTAGCTCATAATCTGTGTAATCCTTTGTCCTAATGCTGCCACTTTAACAAGATGAATGCATTATAGCCCTGTTATCAGCTTTGTTTGACCAGAATGATGCTGTTGACACTGAGGCCTTCTAGTATGTACAGATCTCACTTTGATTATGTTGTAAATGGAAGTTGTTTTTGTGTTGTTTTTTTGTTGTTGTTGTTGTTGTTGTTGTTTTGTTTTTAAATCAGAGCCAGATTGTCCAGTGTTTCAGTCCTTTAGTTTTTAAAGTACAGGATGGAGTCAAGTTGCAGCTTTTGACGTTGTTGGAAATAACTTACAAAACAAAAAGGAGTTAAAAAGGATTTTTCTTGCTTTCTAGGTAACTCGAGGTATGTAAAACAGTGTTTTTAAAACGTATATTTTTGGTCCTTTATGAAATTGAACAGATTTTCACTTCACTATCAAATACTGTATTTGTAATTACTGTATATACAGCCATATAAGATCCACTAACCCCTCCCCCCCTGCATTCTGTAACAAATGATTACATGTAGCGGTGATTATTATTGCCTTATAGCAGCTTTCACTGCTGCATTTTGAGTGAAAGTTTCTTGATGGTCATCTTTGGGGAGGTTTGTCTAAAGCCAAATACAGTAATGAAACCTACTGGAAATTAAAAAAAAAAAAAGTCTGTTTTTTTCCATAACAGCTTTGACATTAATGAATTAGATAAATAGTGTGTTACCGTAATGTGACTAGAATTAACTCAAGCAACAATATGGAAAGATTTTGGAGAAAGTTTAATTTAATTTAATTGTCAAAAATATAGCATATACAGAGGTATCCATTATTGTTATATATCATTTAATACACTGAGTTATTACATTTTCTGCATAAAACAATTCAGTTCCCCAATTCCAGCTTATTTAGCCATTATTACAAAATGTGTCTCATTGCTATAAAATGTGGGTCTAATTATACAATGAAATGAAATGCAATGTGTGTTGTTGAACAACTGTATTACATAATGCACCATTTTTACATAATGCATAGTATAATAATGAGTAATGTCTAGCCAAAGCAAATTTTCATACATGGATGTATTTATTTATATTAAGTCTAATGGGCTATTTTTGACACAGCTTAAGTAGATTCAAAATGAATTACAATAATTGTGCGGACAATGGGATTCTCATGTAAAATATCTCGTAGAGTTGTTTAAGTTACACTGACTAAATCAAATATAAATGTTAAAAAAAAACATGTTATCTAGTCATGTAAATACTGTGATATTTTCAGTGTCCTGTGTGTTTCTAGAGTTTAGGTCAGTCAGTGTCCTCCCCAGAATAACAGGTTATACATAACACCGCAGACCTCTCTGTTACTGGGGCAGCCACTATTATTCTGTTCAACTTACTAGCCACAGTTATTATTGGAACTTCTCCTATTAATAGAGAGAACTGCTAAAAATTGTGCAGTGTGTTTGTCCTGGGCGTGTCGACGCCTCAGACCAGAGCAGTACTGTAGATAAACATGAGTTTGGCCTGGGCAGATGTCGGTGGCAGCCATGTTAACTCTGTCATCATGAAAGTTAGAGCTTCTGCTGTAGATTCTGTCACATCTATCGGGCTGTCATGAGAGTCATGAGAATTTTAGTAGGTGGCTAATTGTCATACAAGCGATTGGATTAATTGTTTAACTTGTTTTTTGTTTTTGTTTTTTTTATTTTTATTTCACTAGGATAGATAGCATCAGTCTGCCTACCATTTAAATGCATAATGCTCCTTAAAAAACAGACATTTACTAGCACTGAATACAGGAACACAACAATAAAGATTACATTTCTGTTTGCTCTTTTAGATTTGTGAACTAATCCTGAACAGGTTAAACAACATAAATAATGTCCAATACATAATGGAATCTTGTTTTGTTCTGTAAGTATGAGGAAATGCAGCTTCTACCAATCCTCAGCAAGTTAAGGAAGTTTCAGGTAGTCGAATAAAATAATGTAATGTAGTAAAATACAATGATGGCACATAAAAATAGGAAGACTTGTGTTTTTAGTCTTTAAAAGTTAGGCACTCAAGAAAATGGAAGATATCAGCTAGCTTACCAAGTGTAGCTAATGCTAAGAAAAGAGCTAAGAATAGATATTTGGCTAACTAACTAAAAATAGCTAAGGTTAACTAAGTAGCCAATATTATTATAATTATTGGGTAGCTCGCTAACCTAAGGAGCTAACTGTAGCTTTCCTATCCTGTCAAATACTGAGACAGAAGTACACAAAGTTGAAGTTAATTTTAAAATCTTAAGGAGCATTTTTTTTTAAAACATTTGTGGTTGTACCTCATAAGCCAACTATTTAAATTATTTACTTATAAAGAAATTGTAGCTTACTTTAACACCATTCATTAACATCAGGTAAACTTTAATAGAAATCAAAAAGGAAATTGTCTGTGTATTTAAAAATAATTAATTATGATTTTATCTAAGTTGGTAAAACAAAAGTGAACAGTACTATGTTATTTAAATCTCTAACACATTTTTTAAATTTAGAAACACATGTGACTTTGGCTTTCCGGTATAAATCTAATACAAATAGAAGGGGAGCATCTCATGTGGACAAGGTGACAGCTAAATGGAGAAGATTGTCACAATTATGTGAAAAATAATTGCGATTATGTGCGATATAAGTGACAGTTAAATATTCAAGGTGTTTGTGCTTTTTTGGAATGTTATGAGAGGATGAAGTGAGATGTTTTCAGGGTCGGAGCAGTAACAGCTGGACAGGATTATTTTAATATTAGTATTTTAATTCATTTTAGTGTATTTCTTTATGGATATCTGTGACAGTCTGCATTTTTGGTGTTTGTCCTGTTCATGGTTTCTTCTTCTTCCTGTCCTGTCCCAGTGTCTTTTTCATTGTAGCATCCACAGACCCAGCCCCCTGTTCCTCTCAGCGTGTTACCTGCAGCCCTCCTGTCACATTTCACCCCTTCCTGCCACATTCCTAGTTATCTCACAGGGGGTTAGATACCTTTGTCATGAGAGCTAACTACTAGCGTTGCAGCTTTCTAGCTGCATAAATGGTGGACAGACTGTTTGTCAAAGCACCCACGGCAGTGAAAAAAATCATATTGCAATTATTGGTGACTATTTTGAGATGATGAAATTGTCCTTGAGTATTAAAGGAAATACACAGAGTTGTTTGCAGTGTGTATTTTAAACCAGCTAAAATGTATATATTTAAACTGGTGTAAATATATATATATAATTTTGTATGTTTTTTTTTATGTTTCTCTGTTCTGCGTCACTGAATCTAAATTATCCCACACACTGGAACTTTAAAAACAGCCTTTTGCAGGATATGACTGCACCATTTGGCACTGAGACTGAGATGTGGTTAATTTTCCAGTTGGGAATCAGACTTTAACCAGGCAGTAACTGTAGATCTACACTGATAAAACAAAGATATTATTTACATTCATAATCAGTGTTGTGGATTGAACCAATTATATGTAATGTCATTACATGATATGATAATACTAAATAATGTAAATCCAATCTGTTATAACAGTTTGAAAGAGTCTGTAATGGAATTCCATTTACTAATTGGAATGTTGATGACTGTATAGTTTTTACAGCTGTTTGTTAATAACATCAGAATTTAATTATAAGAATTTGGCCTGACATTAAATAACAATTCGACTTTATTGCCATAAGAGTGGTTAATTTTAATGTGTATATTGGGATTTCTTTGTAAATGTTAAATTGTAATATACTAAAGAAATGTCAGTTATGCATTATACTTTTTAGAAGTAGTAAGCATTTTCCAAGACTATTCCATTTAAAGCATTTATCAGAAAACAAATTGATGAATCTAATAAGTTACATTACTTCCTTACCATACTAGATATATAGTATTTAAGATACTTTTTAAAATACCATTTCCCATTTTAACAAATATAAAATTGCAATATACATTACCATATAAATCGTCACCTAATTTGTTTTTCTTTTCAGATGTTTTACAGCATAAAAATTGTTATTTACCACAATTTGAAGTTGTCTGTTAAACTAATCAATATTTACAATATCATCTAAAAATATAGAAATATTTAAAAATCCTGTGAGTGTACTTCCTGTGATTGTATTTGGGTCTTGGCACTAAAATTGTGAATGTTTCAGTAGATAACTATTATCCCTATTTGTTAAGTTTATAATGAATAATTCATATTCCATAAACCTCTTTATATTTCTTATAACCCTATTTGTAACTTTAATATAGTTGTACTGGTGGTCACAGATGATTTTTAGGTTAGGTTTTTTTTTGTCTTTATTCTTTAAATTTGTTAATCAAATGGCAGTGTAAGGCTGTATTAATTTAGTCTCTATTAATTAAATGCAGTTCTAATTAGATGGTCCAATTTCATTTTGATCCACAATTGTTTATTTTTTTTATTTTTTTTAATTTTAAATCCCATAATAGGTGTTTTTGTTAATTCAGAAAATGAAAACAGATTCTTCTATTTGTGTACATTATCCACAACACCTTCAATGAAATGTTAAACGGACAACATACTTTCCAGTATTGTTTCAGATTAAATACCAGATGTAACTGTTGCAGAAGTTCTGTTTTAGTACACATTCCCTGTTCTGCTGATGTAGTAGTTACTCACTTAATAATGTAGTGGGAAAATCTGCAGTGCTTGTGGCCATTCGATGGAAGACGCAATTGCGATAGTTGCCAGTGGAACGTAAAGATAATCACCCAGTTCCTCCCCATGTAGCAGAAGAGTTCATCCCACTCGTCTTTCCACTTCGACAGCAGAACAACTCCCTGTTCTTGTTCATAAATAATGTTTCTTCTATATATCTGAAGGTCCCGTCAGTCGGGACAGCTGGGATGTTTAACCATGTTTAAAAGCACTGTCTTTGTCTAGTGTGTCCGCCTCGATGCTTCACATTTGTTCAACGGTCACAGCGTTGGTGGAAGACGTATTCAAACTCTGAAAAATACCAATAGAAGAATATAAAAAAAAAAAAAAAATCTGACAAATGAGAATTGTACGGCAAAAATTCTACATAAATAGAAGTAGTAGAAATATTTAGGAATAATTGTCAGTAAAATATCATCGAAGCACTGATGTCAAAGTCCTTCTGATATGTTATCACATAGAAAATCGTTAAAACTGAAGCGTCAGTATTAGAACAACAGAGTACTGTTGGATCAGCGGAGCTAATGTGAACAACTGTCCAGTTTTCTGTACTATACCAACACCAGTAGTCATCATATGATTAGTAGGAGAGGAAGGAAGAAGAAAAAAAACTACTGATATCCAAATCTGCTTTCAGTCTTTGGACTTTGTTTCTCTAATCTTTGTATTTATTGCAATGAAAGCATGTAAGAAATTTAGACGAAGAGATTATATTTAGTGGAGCTCTTAATAACTCGGACACATCAAGCATATGAGGAAGATTTGTAAGAAAATGTTGGAAACAATTAGTTTATTCTTTAAAGTTGGATTTTAAAACGTTGTTTTTCCATCACTTGTGCTAAAAATAAGTAAATCTATTGGACAAACGTACTGGGTTAAAGTCAAAATATATTTGCGTCTGATACGCAGTGGAGTAGAAGTATAAAGCAGCAGTAGGAAAGTTGGAATACAAGGGCTACAGATTTGTTGTTGAGTACAAGTCAGCTTCTTAGTTATGTTCCACCACCGGTTCACATGTGACAAAAACCCACAAATATGAGGAGGGATGATTTTTCAGTTGCTTTACTCTCTGTTTTCTGAGACATTTGGTGGTGTTGTGTACTTTTGCAGTCGATCTGTCAACATCTTCCAGAGTCCTGACTTTATTACAGCAGGCACCTCCAGCCGAGTGGCCCTGATACAGTCATCATGAAAACATCAGGGCAGTTCACACACACGCACGCACACACACACACACACACACACACACACACACACACACACACCTTGAAAAGTACAGCAATGTAGGCCAGTCCATTGGAACAATTAACATGTGTTCAACCCTGTTTGACTGGGTAGGCGCTCTGCAAATGTGAATGCACCGTAAGCCTGCATACCCGCCCACGCACACATACACACTGCCACTGCTCACAGATGTGCACATACACATACACGCACGCGCACACATGCACACGTCTCCCCCTTCACAAGTGCTACTACAGCAGCTCCATTGACGAGGCTTCTCCTCTGGTCTGACAGAGCAAACGGCTGCTGGTGACTCAGACTGGCCGCTTCTGATCTCACTATGAATTGAAACACCTGCCCCCTGGTGGCTGTCCACAGGAACACAGCCTCTATGTTTCCAGATCTTGTCAGTATGCTGGGATGCACCTCTAATGTGCAGTGGGTGTCAAAGTATTCACGTTCTGTACTTAAGTAGAAGTACAGCTACTGGTGTGAAAAAATACTCTGGTGAAAGTAGAAGTACTCATTCAACTCCTTTACTGAAGTAAAAATGTACAACTGCTGTATTATAATAAAGTAAAAAGTAAAACTTCTTTTTTTTTTCTTTTGCTATGGATGAAATAAAACTTATTTAACCAGGAAAAAACAGAAACATGTAAAAAAATATCAAAAAATAAAACTTTAAAAGTGAGTTACTGTATATGATGTGTTTTATTGGGTCATGGTACTCAGTTTAGTAGGTATGGACAGGACATTTTGGAAAAATGTAAAGATAAAAAAAAAAAAAGCAGCATAATTATGAGGTAAAACTATCAAAATCGTAAGATTAAAAAGTCAAAATTCTGAGGAAAAAGAGTTAACATTATGAGATAAAAAGTGTAAATTATATTAAAAAGTCAATTATAAGATAAAAAGTCATAATTATGAGATAAGAAATGGATATTTATGAGATACAGTCAAAATTATTATATAGTAATTCACAATTTCCGATTAACAGATTTACAGTATTTTTCATACTGTCACATTTGTCTAGTTAGAAAAAGAACTGGGTTTGTGCTGAGAATGTAAAGAGTATAAAGTACAGATATTTTTACAAAAACGTAGGGTGTAAAAGTAAAAAGTTGCCAGAAAAATAAATACTCAAGTAAAGTACAGATACCTAAAAAAAAATCTTAAGTACAGTAAAGGAAGCACCTTTACTTACTTATTTCCACCTCTGCTAATGTGTGTGTATGCTAGTAGACGTGTCAATCTTTTTCAAAGCTTACTGGTAAAATGATATTTCCTTTATGGCTCTCAGCATTGTGTAAAAGGTTTGTTGTGTTTGCAAATTTAGAATGACCATAGATGGGTATTTCTCTGGTATATCAGGATAAACAGAATATACAGGAAGTATGTAAATGCCATTAAAAACAAAGATGTGGATCAAGTGTTTGTTGTGAACTCCCCTTGCACGTGGTATGTCTTGAACTCTTTTGGGAAGTAAATATGAGCTTTAGTGCACTAATCTTCTAGTGTTTTACACCGGGTTTTCAGGTCATGAGAAGAAAAGTGTGTGTACAGGATTCATTCTTACTCGGAAATAATTCTGATCAGATTTTCTTTTTTCTTTTTTTTTTGGTCATTACTTTATGCCACTTATGCATCTTATGAAGAAGAATGTCCATTGATTGGCTTCAGACACTGGAAGAATGAAATAAAGTTTCAATTTGTTTTATGTTTGAGGCTTTGCACACAGATATGGAACAACACAGATTTGACATACAGTAGATAATAGTAACAAAGCCAGTTGCTTAAGTGTTATAAGGAAAGGACTGATAGAGATAATGATGTGGAAATAGGTATGGAATTATGACACTCCTGTTAGGTTTTTCCAGCTGTGTTTGCACACTGGTGAATGGAGACGATTATCAAGATTATGCAAAATTATTGCAGATAGCTCACATAATTGAGATTAGGCGATTATGCAATAATTGTGACAGACCTAAGGAGTAGAGGTCACATTGAATACTAACTTTTGCAGATAGAACCCATGTTATTTTTAATTTTGTTCATGTTTATTATATTATTTTCTTTGTTGTATCTTCATAAATACATTTATGCTTATCACAGTCTCTTTTTTTATGACTGCTTCGTTGCTCCATTAATTACATTATCTTAGTATATTTGAATACAGTAACCCTCTGGGGAAAAAAAAAAGGATTTCTAGTTGGTATTTACTTTGACGTGTGAAACGTATGTGTAGAAGAGATCTAACATTCAACTGCATCTTTTTTTTGTGTTTTGCAGCTTCTTGGACAGGATTGACGTTGTCCGGCAGAATGATTACACCCCTACTGACCAGGTGAGATGATCAACTTTAAAATGCATCATACGCTGAAGGAAACTATAGTCTGGTGCTAAAATAATATATTGTTCCATTGTCTGGTTAAAATAACAAAGCATTTCATGCTCGTCTTTCCATTCTTTCTTTTTCAGGATCTGTTGCGATGCAGAGTACTGACATCTGGGATCTTTGAGACAAGATTTCAAATAGACAAAGTCAATTTTCAGTGAGTTGACAATTTTATTGACCAACAACTAGTCAGAGAATGCCTAATCTGGCCCCTATTTTGTGCCAATCTCAAGTTTCTATGACAACCAGTTCTTGAATTAGAGCCAATAATGTGATTTTGAGCTTTCTGCTAAATGTGACCTTGACCTTTGACCTTTACTCAAATGCTATTATTGCATCTGATGTGCAGTATATATATATATATATATATATATATATATATATATATATATATATATATATATATATATATATATATATATATATATATATATATATATATATATATATATATATATATATATATATATATATATATAATATGCCCATGTAATTTCGTGGTGATATCTGAAGTATTCATTGATATGAGACATATCATGATATGTCTTTCCAGACAATGACACACAAACACACACACACAATGATTACAATAATCTCTCCTAAACAATGTTGGGCGAGATTAATTATTTAAATATTCAGAAACGTAGTCATGGATTATTTGCTTGACAACTTGATGTTTTTCTCTGCTTTTACAGCATTAATTGATATTTTAATATCCTATCTTTCACAGTATGTTTGATGTTGGAGGGCAAAGGGATGAACGTCGGAAATGGATCCAGTGTTTTAACGGTAGGATGCAGAACAACTACTTTATAGGTTTTTTTTTTTCTAATTACATCACCATTTTCTAAACTGAAGAAAATAAGTGTTATCTGCAATAAATGATACATACGTTTGTTCTTGCTGTACTACTGTCTGTATATCTTTTGTGTGCAATGCAGATGTGACGGCTATCATTTTCGTGGTGGCGAGTAGTAGCTACAACATGGTAATCAGAGAAGACAATCAGACCAACAGATTACAGGAAGCCCTCAACCTTTTTAAGAACATTTGGAACAACAGGTCAGAATCATAAACCCTTTTTGATTTAATCCAAAAATGAATGGTTTATATTTGTATTTGTCACCATTTTCACTACAATTACTTTAGAAACAAACTGACAGAAAATAGCATAAAATGATGCTATTGTGTATTCTAATAATAAAGTCTTAATGTTACACATAAAGCATAAATGTCTTTTAAATAGATCACACTACAATCTCTACTGATTCCATTTACACTGTAGCAGACATTTCTAAAAATGATAAATCTATGTTGCCGTGGTTAAGTCAGACACAAAATGTAGAAATAAGGGATGTTTTGTTTATTTCTTAAGCACATAGTGAAATTCATGTAGTTTAACCCAAAACACTGTATTTACTTATAATCTACAGATACATGATGTATTGAGTTTTCGGATGAAATTTTTGGATTGAGCAAGAGGTCAGGGGTAAAAAAAACAAAAAAAACATAGAATTTGTAAACAGAAATGATATATTGCAAATAGACATCCCTTGATAGGACTAACAACATCAGAATCTGCTATCATAACGTAGTTTTTCCTAACACCTCTGAACAGAATCTGGAGAATTTATAGATGTAGGCACTGCAGCTTTACTAATTAGACAATAGTTTTGGTATTGTTATTTTTCATAAAGAAGATAAAGAGTTAACCAGTAATGTAATTGTGGATGTGATTTAATACACTGGTACCTCTACTTACAAAATTAATTTGTTCCAGAAGTGTTTTCATACAGTGAATGTTTTGTAAATGGAGTCGTATTTTATATTGAAAGGCCTAATTTGTTCCAAGGCCCTCAAACCGTTTAAAAATTATTTTAAAAAATTACAGATTTTGTATGAAATATGTGTTAAAAAGAAAATGTACATTTAGATTTTAGATTTTATTGGTCTCAGTGGGGAAATGTGTCTTCACTGACTGAAAATTAAACATTAAACCATTACAATGAACAAGACATGTAAATAATTTTCATACCATTGTGGTTGTTTTGTCACTTTAACCTTTCACCAAAGACGATTGGCTTTGACCACTTTTCATAATATTCCTAAATTGCACGAGGCATATGTCATCATAGTGGGCGACTCGTGAACATTTTTTCAGGATGGCTTTTTTCCACTAATTCGGAAAGTTTCACCAGCATGTCTTTTATTGGTGCTGATAGAATGATGACTGCCTTCTCCTCTACATTATTTTCATTTAATTCCTCATGCATTGTTGAGCATTTCAGCTCCTCTGTTGAGAGTTCTTTCTCGATGCTCCTCGACCAACTCGTTAATGTCCTCCTCAGTGATGACCTCTTTGGAAGGGGTCGCTGCTTTTAATGCATCCTTCTGATTCAATATTGTACCGATGGTAGACGGGTTTCTGCCGTATTCCTCTGTGATATCAACTCGTTCACGTGACACTTTCATATTTTTTTTTATCATCTCCTGTTTCACTTCTATTGATAAGACAGCCCACTTCTTCTTTTCATTTGCACCAGAATCACTTCCTTTGGGCTAATGATGAATAACGAATACGTACTGTAATACAGTTAAATGACCACACTGGGAAAAACTCAGGAAACAACAGTAACTCTGTGATGAGTCAGGGTCAAAGGGTAATGAAAAGCATCATGGGTAGCTCCCTCACAGCCAATGGGATGCTACATACAGTACATATGTGACAGATTTACGTACATTACATAGTTACACATACTAATGTACATACAGTACTGTACTGTCATAAATATATTTTTTTATCATATTCAGAGATGAAAAATTGAGGCAAAGGTTTTCCGTTACTTGGATTATTTGTTAGCTGGGTCTTTCGTAAGTAGAGGTACTATTGGATTTGTTACATAACCATGTTCATCTTTATATCCTCAATTTCATAAGAAACTGAAAATATTTGTAAAGTTTTTATATTAACATGAAGGATCTTAATGTGTTTTTCCTGTTGCTTCACCAGAGCGTCTTCATAAACCGGGTTTGGTTAAATTTCTCAGCAGCATCTAACGTAAAAGTATATTTGCTAGGCTAGTTAAGTCAGTGCTAAAAGCTCCAGATGAGTCAAGGCTGTGTGTGTAAAATACCACAATTATCTCAACCAGCAGACCAGTAAAATATTCTGGGTCCTAAACTCAAGTCCACAAAAACCTGGCAATGAACTCTTCTTCCATTTCCCCTCACAGGTGGCTACGGACCATTTCGGTAATCCTCTTCCTGAACAAACAGGACCTGCTCGCTGAGAAGGTGTTGGCAGGGAAATCTAAAATAGAGGAATATTTCCCAGAGTTTGCACGCTACACTACACCTGATGATGGTAAGAGGCTGACGCTGACATCTGTGGGGTGTCCTGTACACCGCACACACTCCTCTTTATGTCTGACATTCAGGCGGTTCAGAACAGATGATGAGTGGAAATACAACAGTCTGGACTCTTTACTTCCACTGACACTTGGATCAAAATATTCAGACTAGCAGTAGCACAGCACAACTACTTTATCGCTCACTGATTCACTGTCACCTTCACTGATAGAGATGAGATCACAACAATAATATTGACCCTTTATGCACCAAAGTCACAATATTGCGACAAGCAACATAATTGATTAAAATAGACGGCTTTTTAAAATCTTTGTATAAGAGTTGAATATGTAAAAAGGAAACTAAATACACCTAAAATTTTAGTGTGTCCTCTAGAATCTTCGTATCATTTTTAAAATGTTCATTTATAGATGTTTGATATGATATGTTAAATAAATTGTTCAAAATTAATGATTAAATTATAACTTTTTCTTTTTCATCTTAAGCCAAAAAACTATTCAAAGTGACGCTGTATGATTTGCCTGTTGTTTTATGTAATGTAATTTTCACTCGTTAAAAGGTTTAGACTTTGATACAATCAATTTAACCAGTTTTTTTAATATGTAATGAAAGGTTCTTTCTTTGTTTCTTTGGCACACAAGAGTGGATAAGTAACTACAACACAGACAAAATGAACAGACAGAAAATAGCATCGTATCAGCATCGGCCCCGAATTTTGCAGTCAAAACATCCCTGCATTACACTGAACCTTATCTGACCTTGTGCATGTAATTGCTAAACTAAACTTAATCATTACTTAAAAGCAAATGAAATCACAAGAATTTAACCAAACACGAAAGAAGTATTGATGACAGGTATATTAAATAAAGTTAACAAGCTTTTACAGCATCAGCTTTAGTTTCAATTAAAACTACTCAGAAAACAGCTTCAAAAACTTTCTTAAAATTAAGCCACAATGGCTTCGAAGAAGATGAGTACATAAGTGACATGGATAAAACATGTGAATAGTGCTTTAGCCAAAACACGATATGTAATAAGAACATGATTAACAATTTTGTATTTATTTTTTTTATCAGCGTTTGTTTTCAGGGCAGTAAAAGTGACATTACCTCTCTCTCTCTCTCTCTCTCTCTCTCTCTCTCTCTCTCTCTCTCTCTCTCTTCTCTTTCTCTCTCTTTTCTCTCTCTCTCTCTCTCTCTCTCTCTCTCTTTTCTCTTTCTCTCTCTTTTCTCTCTCTCTCTGGCCTCAGCTTGATGTTCCCACATCTCTGCTTTTTCTATACATCATTTCAATATAAATGCCCCCTGGAGAGCCTTTTGATCATAACTTTCAAGCACCTCATGAAATTATGAAGCAGTAAAAGAAACCCAACACATTATTTAAAACATATTTATCCATTTATAATTGATGATGCACTGATAACATGTTTCAATGACTCGAGATGTGATGTCAAATGGCCTGTTTTGACCAGATTTCTTATTCTCTAACAGCAATACCAGAGCCAGGTGAAGACCCCCGTGTCACAAGGGCAAAGTACTTCATACGGGATGAGTTTCTGGTATGTGTAAAACTTGGATTCTTCCTCAGAGAACAATGTCCAAATAGATAATGCAGAATCTACATTTGTTGCTGTGAGGTTTGATCGTGCATTTGTTTCAGTTTGACACAGTTGTATGATGAATCAATTTTTTTAATTTTTTTATTTTATTTAACCTTTATTTAACCAGGTTTGTCCCATTTAGATCAATGATCTCTTTTTCAAGAGGAACCTGCCCAAGAATGGCAGCAACGCACAGTTTCATTTACATTCAAATCACATAAAATACAGTGACTAAAAACACAAACACATAAAAACACATTATGAATAAAAGCAGTGACATTCAGACAATTTGCTTTCTAAAGATTTCACTGCAAATTTAAAACCATTTAGAGACACTGTTTCAGCTCGGTCTTCAGGTTCTTTCAAGCAAAAGGACCAGAAAACCTAAAGACTTTCTTTCCCAACAAACTTCAGTGAGCTTAAGTTGTGTACTCCATTTTTCAAAACTAAAAAAGAGGAGAGACGATCAGGAATTTTGCCAATGATGGCTTTATGGATGAAAATGTACCAGTGTCCAAGGCAGTGTGTGCTCAAAGATGCTCTGTGTGTGTTTACCTTCCCAGAGTAACATCCAGCTAGGTTACGTGCAGGGAAAAAAACAACACTTTATATCCACAGAGAGCAGATGAATCAGTTTGCGCTGCCATTTTTTTCAAGTTTGTGCACAAACTCTGGCACGATCTATTTTTGTAGATGCTAATGCTAATGCTACTTCAGATTCGCTGCAATGGGGGGTGGGCTTAACCTCACGTGGGTGAAGCCAATGTCCTTGTCACGTGTAGTGGACAGGCTTTTTCTCAGTGGCTCATTTCTCTGTGTTGTTTTATATGAATGGGAAATACAGCCAGTGGAGGTGACACACCACTTTCAAAAGTAGCATGAGTTGATAACTCGGGGTGACCCATCACAATCCAAAAGGAGCGTGGAAAAGTGATTTTCAGCAGAATGACACCTTTAAAGAGGACGTGTACTTGGATTCGTGTAGTAGTTGTTATAACACTATATTGTCTTTATTTGTATTGTCTTCTACAGAGGATCAGCACAGCCAGCGGGGATGGACGGCATTACTGTTACCCTCACTTCACCTGTGCAGTCGACACAGAAAACATTCGCCGTGTATTCAACGACTGCCGTGACATCATACAGAGGATGCATCTACGGCAGTACGAGCTCTTGTGATGGGCAGCGTGACGAAAGACTCCGGCAGTGTCCAGTCCGGTCTACTTATCTACCTACTGACCTACCTATGTACCCCCCCCCCCACCCCACCCCCTTTCCCCTTTCCCCTCGACCAGTTAGCCAATCACCCCCCCCCCCCTCCACCTCCACCACCTTCAACAAACACCCGAGCGACTGTGCGCCTGCCCTCCACCTCCACCTGCTTCTCCTCCTTCTGCCAGTAACACACTTTCAGATCAAACAGCGGGAAGACTTTCTTCAAGGATGCACCGACAACAGTTTCATCAACTATAAGCCGGGACCGTTGTACTCTGCTACACTTTGACCCTAAAAGAGAGTGAATCCCTCAGTGCAGGCTATCCCTTCTTTCAGCTCTTATTCTCTCTCAGATATATCAATACACACTCTCACACTAAAGCAGAAGACATGAGCCACACACATACACACACACACACACACACGGACCCTTTTAAACCGGGGTCCTCCCGCTTTTAAGTCGACAGAGGCTGAATGAAATAATGCATTCTGAGAGAGAGGAGTTGATTCACTACGCGCTGAAGACGAACCAGGAGAACACAGTGACGGGTGGCGGCGAACTGATAACAGAGGAGGGCTGTGAGCCTTTTCATGCTGACTGATTTAAACGGCTCCCTGTGGACGTGAGCGTGACTTGAACATGTGATCACACACGGCTCACATGACCCACTCTTCAAGAAACCATCAAGGAGGGATGGCGAAAACAAGATAAAAGGAAAAAAAAAAAAAAGAAGAAAATACCATATAATGCATAAATTCATGCATACCAGTGAACTTCATGCAGTGCAAAAAATCCAAGCTATATATATAGATATTTATATATGTGTGTATATAAATATGTATATATATAAATATAAATATTATATATTCCTGTAATAACACAATTCAACTTTTAAGTTTTAAGTTAGTTTTTACCCCATGTTGTGTGTTGGTGTACACTGTGTGTGATCTGCCTTTGTGCACCATTGAAACCCCCTTACCTACACACACATACATATAACAGTATATCTATATATACACAGTACATCGTCCAAAGCCCCTGCTGCTATTTGACAACTATTTAACACAAAAATAAAGGAAAGTTATTTAAAAAAAGGAAAGAAACCAATGGAAAGCATTAAGTAAAAGAAACTGATTATCAAGACTGGATGCAACATTTATACCTGGGAGCAGACACACAACCACACACACACACATACACACACACACACACACACAGGCACTTATCAGACCTGGCATTAACATGTATTTTTAGTGATTGTATCACAAGTGGACAACTCTAATGATAGTTGAGAATGTGCTGAAGATGGATTGAGATGTGATTAGTCAGACACATTCGGAGGTGGTCAGGATATTGTTCTATCATCAGTATGAATGTGTGTGTCCAGTGTAAGACCACCTCACGCAGCCGTTAGTTCATTCAATGTTTTAAGAACGTCCATGCGGTCTGAGCCGTCTGGATTGACGTCTCACACCTTTAACAGAATATTTACACATCATATAATCAGGTATAATGTTATTTACATATTTCAAGCGTGCGTGTAAAATATCAAGAAAGTTATCAAAGCACATGTCACACCAGAGGAGGAGGAAAAACAAATGAGGTGGTCTGTGTCGTCATATCGATATTCAAGGTGTGTTGATTGATTCACAGTATCAACTCAGGCATTCAGTAGTGAATGAAATGATTTTTCTGCAGTAACTAGTAAGAACTCTTTCATTCAGTATTTACACTTTTGAAGGTTTTATTCTTTGTGATGAAGAAACATTAGTGACATCCTGTTGAAGCTCAGATGTAGGAGGATCTAATTGCAGAAAAGGAATTTAATGTTCATAACTATGATTTCAATCACGTACATTGGACTGAGTACTTCATACATGTAGTTCAGAACAGCATTTTCCACTTTAGTAGCATCCAGACTAAAGGTGCAATAATCATCTACTGCATCTGAGTAAAACAAATGTACTGTCTTAACAAAAATCGCAGCGCAAGACAAACACTGACTCTAATAAGAGACTTTTGAGTTTGTGAGCAGTGAGAGAAAGAGGAGGGGGGGGGGGTATTCAGTCAGTTGCATTGTGCATCATAACCACTAGATGTCAGTAAATCTCACACACTGAACTAAAGCTTGTTTGCCAATTGTGTGTTTTAAACTATTCAAGCTCATTCATTTGTTGTGCAGAGAGACTGGATCTGATCAATTGAGACTCACACGCACACATTTTAATGCCAGGTGTGACCAGACAAACTTAGAACCTCCCACTTGTGATCAAATCAGGAAGAAAACACATGTTCCAGCCAGGTGTGAACAGGGTCTAACGCACGGATACACAAACACACGCTCCAGCCCTCATCAGTCAGCCCCTTCCCCCTTTTCCACTCGTCCCACCTCCCTTTCGTCTTGTTCTCTCACCTCTCCCGGTCCCACTTCCCCCTCTTGGCTTTAAGTATGTCTGTCTTTATTTTACTGCTGGACTATTATTCTTGTACAGACTGTAAAATGTATTATTTTGTACAACTTTATTGAAGAAAAAAATAACTTGTAGAAGATCCCTGTGCCTTGATCACGACTGTACGTGTAAAAATGAGCTAATATGTAAGTTATGTTTCACTGCGCTGTACAGCTGGACGGGTCTGTCCCACCTCGTCCGTGCTAGCTCACCCCCTCCCGCTGAGGGTTGGGGGAGGGGCATCGGATTGGGGCGGAGGCCTTTCGTCTATTGCTTAGTTTCCATTTTCCCACATTTGTTTGTTCGTTGATTCATTTGTTTTGCTTTGACTCTCCTCTGGTTTATATAATACAATTTGAAAAAAAAAAAATGAAGAAAAAAAAATCAGACACACCACCTTAATGCTGTGTAGTGAAAGATACTGAACCCTAACACAATTTAATATATATAAAATATATTGCGGATTTTATATTTTATATATATGTACTGTACACTTATATCTATCTCCCTTGTGAGCTTTCCCCAGGTTTCCTTTGCTTTCTGTCGGTAACATCTGCTTACATTATCAGAAGGTGGCAATTCTGGGTGCAATGGGATGGGTGTACGTAATTTCTCTCTCTCTCTCTTTTTTTTTTATTTTAGCTTTAACTCTTTAAAGGAGAGAAATATCAAATTGCAAAACATTGCTTGTTTCTACATAAACCAAATTCTTTTTTGCTTAAACAAGAGGAAATGGTTGTATTAGTGTTTGGTTCATTTCTAGACTTGGCTTTGTAGTTTGTCATCACACACACACACACACACACACAACATAATACAGTAGAATACAAAAGCCCTGCAATGAGTGTTAAACGTCAATGTGTATTGTTAGTCAAGATGTGGTCCTGGTCTTTTGGTGACTCCTAATGTATTTAACATAGGGCTGGGCAATGAAACAGTACTGATTCATAAAAAACAAAAACATTATGAATTAACAGGAGTGAGATTATATTTATTTTATGTCTTCAATGATTGTGACAGCAGTATGCAAAACAAAATCAGAATAAAGTAAAATGGGCAGAATAACCACTAAATTACTAAATTGGAGACTATGAATGTGTTGTTAACTCTTTGTCATTTTCCCCTTTTTCATATTATGACTTGTCTTTTCATTGTTTCAACTGTTTTTTTTTTCCACTTGTTTTTGTGTCATGTCTTGTTTTTGTTTCAGCTTTTTAATATTGTCAACTTCTTGTTTTTGATTTTACCCCACCCCCCTCAAAGGGAGACAAAGGGTATTCTTTTTTCGTGGCTCAGTTGGTAGAGCAGGTCGTCCAGTAACTGAAGGGTTGGTGGATTGAATCCTGCTCTGTCCTAGTCTGTCCTTGGGCAAAGACACTTCACCCTCCTTGTCTCCAGTGTCACTCACACTGGTGTATGAATGTTTGGTGGTGGTCAGAGGGGCTGTAGGTTCAAAATGGCTGCCATGCTTCTGTCAGTCTGCCCCAGGGCAACTGTGGCTACATATGTAGTTTACCACCACCAGAGCGCGCATGTGAGAGCGAATGAATAATAGTCAGTAATGTGAAGCGCTTTGAGTGGCCAAAAAAGCGCGATATAAATCCAATCCATTATTATTTCTGTCTCTTCTGTAGCACAGCTATTAGCTGAATTAACACTAAATTGGATTTATAGATCACCAGTGGTTCAGAATAGATATATTGTTTTGAGAAAAGCAGGTCAAAGTATTTTTTTTTTACCTAACATGGCTGAAATGTGTGTATATCTATGCTGACATCTGCACACATGTAGATATGATGACAGTTGGATCAATGCCAAAATAAGCAACAATACCTGTAAGGGTTTGTTGTGCCAGCCACACACTTCCATTCTTGTTTCTTTTTTCATTGTTTTCCCCTCGTTTCATCTTCAATCTTGTTTTTCTAATTTTGTCTTGTTTTGTTGCTGTTTTTTTTTTTTTTTTTTTTTTTAACCTTATTTTGTTCCAGAAAATCTGCTGCTCTGCTTTGTCATTTATCATGACAGATACTGGCATTAACTGCTATGAAACGACAATCAACATTTCTGTCCATATTGCCCAGCACTATTGTAGTGTAAATTTTCTAAACATGTTTCCACAGCTTGACAAAAACCTAAACATTATGATTTTCAACAAAGCAGGATGTATTACAGGGCTGTTGTATTAAATCACATGACTGTTTAGCTCTCTCATCCTAATTTACTATAGATGGAGTGTGTTTATTCTGACCAGAATTTTACAGTTTGTTGTGTTTTATTGAGAAATGTTTCAATGAATCACACAGATGTAATGGAGACTGTCACTATTTTACACCTTGATGAGGTAAAACATAAACATAACACCCAGCAGGTAGATCAGTTTACCTTTTATTCCAATCAGTGGCATCATTATGTCCTCAGTCTTTGATTGATACTGGATATAAATGGAAAAAAAAACAACTGATATACATATAACATATGGAATAATTACAACACAGAAATGCCTTTAAGCAGTCAAATACTTAAGTATTTTAACAACATATAGTACTGTGCAAAAGTCTATACCCACCTTTAGCTTAGTTGTTTTTACAGGATTGAATTGAGTATACAGATTTATTTCTCATTTTCTTCTTCAGGTGCATCAAGAAAATGCAGTAAATACGTATACAGCCTTAAAAAGACAGAAAACTGAACTCATTATGTTCTGAAGGTAACAGTGATTATTTGGTCTGAAACCGTGACAAAAAAATTAGTTTGAAATATCTGACATGTTGAATGAAACCTGGTATAAAACATGAGAAAATTAATGCAGCCCATTTTATATTATCTGAACAAAAGGCTTAAAGACATGTTAGTACAAAAGGAAGTTACACTAAATACTACTACTTTGTTTGATAGAAACTATTTCTGTTTTTCCTGCTCTACGTACTTCACATATATTCAATTGTCTTAATACAGAGACTGAGAAATGCATGTGTGGTCTTAACAATTTAATGGAACCAACACACCTAATGTTGGACTAATACTTTTGCACAGTATTGTATATTGTGTTCAATTGTTTCCGGTTTGAAATGGAGAGATTATAGAAAGTACAACTGGTACTACATCGTTTAATATTCTTTTTTTTTTTTTTTTCCAGTGTTGACAGGCTGTTCATGCTGTCACTTACAGAGGGGGCTGCATTTCAGGCAAAGAGGCACACATTTTATGATTAATTAAATTAATATATTTTAGATATGTTTAAAAATTATAGTGGCAATTTAGAGGGAAAAAAACCCAAAACATTGAATCATTGTATTCAGTGTGTTATTTGTCCAAATTTAAGGTTAAGTAGGTAATGAGTTGCTCTTGATATCACTTTTTTACCATTTCAAGATAAAACAACAATTACAATTTACTACTTATATTCTATGCTAGTAATTAAAATTCCACTTTAATAATTTGGCTCATACGCCGTTAAATACAGACGTGATCATCGATATGGTCCTGATATGAAGTATGTTTTGGTTATTAATACAATCAGACTGAAGAAAAGGAGACAACGGAACAATGAGTTAATAAATAAAACTGCAGGGGTTTGATATTTTGGCAGTGTGGTTTAAGATAGAGGACACAGAAGTCTTATTGCCATCAGGTCTGATTATGTTTTACAACGCTTATTGTTGTGTTGGAAAAGAAGTAATCTGATGTGTCGTGTCTGTGTAGAAACATCCAAAGTATTTCATAAATTTATGATTGGATGATAGGCCTCTGAAAATAAGAATCCTCCTTTAAGGAATAGTTTGATAAAATACAGCTCTCCTACATTTTAACCTATAAGATTAGGAGTTACCAGTTTGATTTATCTCTATATTTAACTGTCCTTAAGTGGTTTATCACAATTTATTGTAATATTACCTTATCTTATATGATTTTTTTTTGTGGGGGGGGGGGCATATATTAGTGTTTTCTGTTTTGTAATAATATCCTTTTAATATAATCTGAGCTTTTATGAACATCTACATGATCCGTCAATTAAACAGGAAAATAGATTAATTTCACTGGAGAAAAAAAAATGGAAATTTCAGAGGATAACATAATAAACCTACTGGTACCTCATCTGCTTCCATATTGGAACAACAGGATGATGAGGTGAAGCTGGTTGAGTCTTGTTGGGTAACATGACCCACTGTGATTTCCAGGGTTTTACTGTGTACAGTCTAAAGCAAAGAGTTACACTGTGGTTTCATTTCACAGTGGTTTAATGTTTCCTTTGTGAAGAATGGGAAGGTGAGAAGTCTCAAATAAGAGTCCAAGCTTCTCTATGAACATCCACCTGTTCATAGAAAATGCAGTTATTTTACAATTTACAGCAATTGAAGAGCTGTGATGCAAGTGGAATAATCTGGAATAATACACCATCAACTGTGTCTACAGACCTGCAACTTTAAGGAGCAAGTAAGTCAATGGTAAGGTACGACTCAATGATACAAGGTCATTTTGTACTGAAGGTCAGTAGAAATTCAAAGTCTTGTACTAGTATTTTAAAGTTACCATTCTTTATACTTCCACTATATTTCAGACATAAATGCGGTCATTTTACTTGACTACATTTGTCCAACCAGAGGCATAGCCAGGCTCTGCTGGGGCTCCGAGCAAGAAATACCCCCAACAAAAAAGTCTCTTTTTTTTTACACAATTTCCAGGACATTTGAGATGAAAAGTGAAAAAAATGTGAGTTAAGTTCTGAAAGTGAAGTCTATAAAAGACACACAACTACACACAAACAGAAAGCTCTATGGCCCCCTAGTGGGCGGGGCTCCAAGTAACTGCCAGGCTTGTCTGTGGTCAACCCCAGCCCCAGTGTCCAACATCCTTCAATGAGAGGCTAAGTCACGTCCTTCTACTTCTGGTCAATGGGTGCTTCGCTCGCAAAGAATTTAAATGGAGCGAGTCAAGCTAAATTCTAATTCCGTTAGACAAGTGTTCATAAACTCACATATGATAGTGGTTAATAAGAAATATTTGATGTGGCCAGGGCCGTATGTAGCTTGAGTAAAGATCTGGGGCTGTAGGCATTGGAGTCTGTTTTTAATGGGGGTCTGGGGGTTTCTCCCTCGGGAAATTTTTAGAAAACGAGGTTATTAAAATGCAATTTTATGGTTTCAATTTATGTGCAAAATATTTAACATTAAGCTGTATGATGTTCCACTGGACAACAGATCACTTTCTTTTGATCTACTTTACAGGTTTAAATATAGAGTAAGTGTTTTCAAAGTGCTTTCTGTACATTTACAAATTTGATGGATAGTTAATTGAATATTTTCATTAATATTTGAACTAATAGTTATTGATTACACTCTCCAAAGTGCAGTAAGTTTTCTAGCCAAAGATGTGACTACAAACACAAGTACGTTTAGTTTAAGTATCATAGAAGTAAAACACCAAGATTATTATTATTATTATTATTATTATTATTATATTTTATTTTATTTTTTATAATATAAATTTCATTGATACGTGGTAGGATAAGGGTGAAGAGGCACAGGGGTTAAGGGGTGGTGGAGGAAATAAGACAAAACATTGGGAAGAGTACAAGCAGGCTATTCCTCTCAACACACACACACACACACACACACACACACACACACACACACACAAATTATTAGAGATCAGTAATATAAATTAATGGATAGGATAAGGGAATGGTGGAGGTGCAGGTGGGTGGCTTGAGGATGTGGGTATGAGAGGCCACAGACTCCCACCAAGTATCATCAGGTATTTGGAAAATTGAAAAAAAAGTATACTGTATGAATCTCTATCTGTATGGATATATGTATATGTATATGGGTATATATATATATATATATATATATATATATATATATATATATATATATATATATATATATATATATATATATATATATATATATATATATATATATATATATATATATATATATATATGTGCACAGGTATATGTTTAGATAAGGGTGGGTATGTGTACAAAGGTACAGAGAGATATATGGAATAACAGATGCAATCATATTGGGTGTAATGAGGAAAAAGCCTATGTATGTGAAAAATGCAAATCAATAAACACATTTGAAACGGAAAAATACAATAACACAACAATATGAACAGAACATAGCCAGAGGATAAATAGTGTGGCCCTGATGCTTTTTCCCCCGCTCCACTAGAGGGCGACAGACTGTTAAAAACACCCAGTGACAAAAGCACGTGGGTTCACCGGGGCCACTTCCTCCACAGAGCCCCGCCTCCACGTTTCCATGCATTGGCGCGCTTCGGCTGTGTCTCTCCGCTCCTCCCCGGTTGGTGGTGGTGGTGGTGGACTGACTCTGTAGCAGGCTGCTGGTCTATAACACAGCACAGCATGAGTGCCGCGGGTAGTGCTCGGTCCGGTCCGGCCGCAGGCCCGGTTCAACAGGGACTTAAAGAAGCTCTTATTGAGACGCTGACGGCCATCCTCTCCCCGGTCCAAGAAGTGCGCGCCGCCGCGGAGGAGCAGATCAAAGTGCTGGAAGTGACAGAGGGTGAGTGGTAGCCAACGGGCTCCAGGAGGCTGACGGTGGGCTAGCCGGCTGTCCCCGGTGCTGTCGGTCGTAGCCGGGCCTCTGTTTGTGGACCAAACGGACTGTGTGTAGCTTTAAGGGGTTCATAACTGGAGCTAAGGCTGAGGAGAAGCTAATACTATGCGTTAGCAGCAGAAATGTCTGGGCTTGTAGCTAACTAACGTTAGGCCATACTTTGTATAAGTTAGTGAAGTTAGCTTAAAGCCCGTGGGAATAGTGGTGTTGTCACCATACTTTGGACGGGAATGACCGGACAGCTCACCGCTAAGTTTTCCGTTCAGAAATATTATCATTGTCGTTAGACAGAGACGAGTTGGGCTGAAGCACATGGGGGATGTGTGTGTGTGTGTGTGTGTGTGTGTGTGTGTGTGTGTGTGGACCCCGGCCTCAGCAGCAACAGGGTGGAGGGTCCGCTCCATTTCAAACCCTGTGTAGTTCTTCTATAGCCCCCTGTTTGTCTCTGAATGTTTTTATGTCGTTAAATGAAGAAATGTACCGTTCGTGTGAGTCCCGGAGGTTCAGATGACAGCAGTTAGCCTCTCAGACCCACGGCTGTTTAGCTTGATACTTACACATCTATTAACACTCGCCTGTTTACCATCCCAACAGTTTTAACCTGTATTCCTACATCTTCACAAAATGTTTTAACGGTTACTATGTCAGTCGACCCAATTCCTGGTGTGACAGATTTTCCCGCGAAGATGTTTCCCACGGGCTTGTCCCACGGATCCCGCCCAACCCTCTGTCAGCTTCCTGCATCAGCACCATCCGGACACAGTGAGCTGAGCTGCCCATAAATACTAGTACCATAAACCCACTGTGGAGGCCTACTGTGGGTGTCACATTCTAACAACTATAGTGGTGCAGGACTGTATGTTAATGCTGTGGCAGAACTCTCTCATTTGTGTGATGTGTTATCCAAAACAGGGAATGTATATGTGTTTTGTTAAAAATTATCAACTAGATGTAGTGTTACCTTATGCTTTGGCAAGCTAACAGTGCAACTGAAAGCAGGTCAACCAGTATATACAAAATAGCCATGAAAGTTTTAGGACTGAAAACAATTTAGCCCAAACACAGAATGGATGAAAAAGTAAATGTAGAACAAGCAGTAAATCTTGCACCTTCATTCAGACCATCATCATCCTCCTGTCATTAAATACAAACCACTGCCTTCAGGTAGAACACTCACATGCATAAGGTACAAAATGTCCAACCATCTGTTTTACCTGCTGCATATACAAATGTTTATGAAACATCAGCAAAAGCCATTTTTCTTTATATTACTTCATCGCTGTCAGAGGCAATAGCTAAGAGGTAAAAACATCTGCGTAGATAGGAACAAAATTCACTCAAAATATAAAGTGTGCTGGTAGTCCAGTAGGATAATCTGTGTAGCTCTGATCTGTTAAAACTAGCAAAGATGGTTTGTGACTTTCCAGCTCACACTAACATTTTTCCCCAACATGTGTCTATTTTCCCACACTGACATCAAATCAGCCCACGGTAGAAAATGTAAAAGTAAAAGTGACATTTTCAGTCAAGACCTGTGGTCATTAAAATTTCTCCACCTCTGGTTTGAGTTTTTATGCATAAAGTAGTCGTATCTCTTCCTGATTTTCGATTGTGTGCTTATGCTGGTGAATGGCCGACTGTGTTGGCTGTCTGACCCTTTCCGCTGGCCCCTTTCTAAGGCAGACGCTCTATAGGATCGTCAGCACTAACATTGTCTTCTGGCGCCTGATGTCACTCTTCGTAAAACCCAGTGAGAGAGACAGGGCTGTTGAAGTTAAACCTGATGTTGAACTCTGTTTGTCGCTCACACTCTGCATTTCTGTCAGGACAGGGACCTAATTCAGCCAATCATGTAACTCATAGTGATGCTCCAGCTGAAAATGTGGATAACTGTCTACTGTGACTAAACTGCGGTGCTTTCTACTTGATAACACACAAAACTTCTTGTTTTGTTTTCTGTATCTGTATTGTTTTGCATTGAAAATACTTTTTTGATTTTTTTTCCTTTACATTAGATAGATGGGTTTTTATACTGCATGTGCAGAAATACTTTAAAAGGTAGTACTTACCACTGGGTACAAGGATGAACAGGTACTCAAGGATTATAATAAAATAAAACATGCTCGACAAGAAGATCTTTCAGTGTGAAATGTTTTGACAGCAGGTAATGAAAGCATTAAAAAAAACAAAAACAAACATTTCATTCAAGTCAATATTTAGTTGAAGGAATAGACTAAATGTATTGATTATTCATTAGTTTTTCAACCATTAATGACACGATGAAAAATGCAAATTAAAAATTAAAGTTATAATATTATATGTAGTTTGTCTTGTATTTTATTGTAGGCAGTCTGAACACAGCATGTTTCATTTTTTCTGGTTAATTTAATTTATGAATGTACAATACATATATTACTCGCATTCATTAAGAATGAGCTAGTTTGTCAACAAATGGGAGGGAACATTTGAAGACATTTGACATTTAACGTATATTAACATAAGAACATTTGGATATTTAAGTCTCTACAGTGCAGAACTTAATACAATGCATTTCAATGTATTCAGATGTATATCTGTGTGTAAAGGCCAAGGTTTCAAGTCCTTGGTAACCATGGTGATCTCTGATGTCTCAGATGACACTGCATCTAGAACAGGCACGGGCAAACTGTTCCACAAAGGGCTGGTGTGGCTGAAGGTTTTTGTTCCAACCAACCAAGAGTTCACAGTTTGACCAATCAACTCTCTGAAGACTGAGATCAGTTGATTAATTGAATCAAGTCTGGTGTGTTGTTGCTTGTTTGGAACAAAAACCTGCAGCCACATCAGCCCTTTGGGAATGTTTTGCCCATGTCTGATCTAGAACCATCATTCATCTACAGCTGATAGAACCACATGGGTCAGGGTTACTGTGGACAACCTTTAGAGTTACACACAAAATGTGGTTCAACATATACCAAGTTTAAAGTATACTTAAGTTGACTGTACTCCCATCCTGTACTTAAGTAGAAGTAGAGCTACTTGTGTGAAAAAAATACTCTGGTAAAAGTAGAAGTACTGATTCAACTTCTTTACTGAAGTAAAAGTAAAAACTTACAACTTCTTAATTGTAAAAAAGTAAAACTTGGTGAAATAATAAGCAGATAAAAGCAGAAAAACGTCCAAAAAATATCCAAAAATAAAGCCTTTAAAAGTGAGTTATAGTGTAGATGATGTGTTTTGTGGGTATGGGCAGGAAATATAGGGAAAATTAAAAAGTTGTAAATAGGAGATTAAAAGAACATAATTATTATTATCTAAATTGTGTGATTAAAAAGTCAAAATTATGAGATTTAATTTAAAATGTCATAATTATGATATGAGAAATGGATAATTATGAGATAAATAATCAAAATTATGATATAGTAAAGTGACAATTTCTGATTTACAACTTATTTTTCATACTGTCACATTTGTCTAGTTTGAAAAAGTAATGAGTCTATTCTGAGAATGTAAAGAGTATAAAGTACAGATGTTTATACACAAATGTAGACAGTAAAAGGTTGCCAGAAAAATAAATACTCAAGTAAAGTACACATACCTAAAAAATGTACTTAAGTACAGTAAAGGAAGTACTTGTACTTAGTACCTTTACTTGTACTTAGCATCATAGCTGGTCTTTTTTAGAAGTGCTATAGAACTGGCATTTGAACATGTATGTCCAACCTCACCTTCATCCTCACCATGTGTTTCTATCAGCTCTAGTTTAATGATGCCTTTAGATGCAGTTTTGTCTGGGATCAGAGTTCACCACATTCAGCTGTTGCTTAATCTCTGCCCTTTAGACAATTAAATATCTTTTCTAGATGCTTTTGGACCAAATCATGATTTTAATAATCTGTTCACATAACGTGTTATTTAAGCACATTGTTAGTTTTATTATTAATTTTCTATTAATTGGTTATGCTCCAACTTCTTCATGAATGTGCTACAGACTGAATGATGCATGTTTACAAATGAAATTAAAGTGACCAAATGAAGCCTTTAATAATGCTGTGGTCTTTTCATTGGTTGCATGTTTCCTACAGTTTATTTAGGGATGTGAAATTCTTTTGTAATTGTTAAATAAATGCATTATTAATATTATAAACTCCTGCATTGGATACAGATGTAAAGAAAATATAGATGTTGGGAAATTCAATGTTATTTTAAGCTGCTTAGACTCAGTTAATTGGATAGAGGAAGGAAGACTGCTTAAAAGTAATAGAGATCTAACAGCAAAAAACACATTTACCCTTAGATTTGATGGTTAGTCATCATTCTACAGTATGTTGGGGAGTCTGAGTGGCCCTAGAGGTGGATTGTAAAATGTGTGAAAGGGTGAGATGAGGAATACCTAAACACTGTGTCTCATTTCATCTACTTTTATTGAGCAGGAGAAAACTATCCAGTACTGCTACACAAACCATTATCAGTTCATTGAGTATGTTATATTTGTAATTATTTGCTGTCTGGTCTAACTTTTGTTGTATTTCGTCATCTGTTCACATTATAGAGTTTGGTGTTCACCTTGCAGAACTCACAGTCGACCCTCAGGGGGCTCTTGCCATTCGGCAGGTGAGTTAATGTCTTTGTAAGAGGCTGGATTTACAGACATTAACCTTTAAAATGAATGTGTCAGCAGTTTGACTTTTTTCTAAACTAGATGGCTAACAATATAATGTGTAATACATTCATATGTTTGTGGTACATAAAAGTAAATAAAAGACAAATTATGAAACAATGGCATCAATTAAGTTCAATATTGTCATTCACCAAAAGAATGGCGTTTAAAACTTTTGGTTTTTGAGGGTGATAGATATGAATGAGTTTGTTTGGTTTTTTTTTTGCGATGTGAAATTCTTTGAAATTTGTCTGTGTTTATAGCTGGCATCAGTCATCCTAAAGCAGTATGTGGAGACTCACTGGTGTTCCCAGTCAGAGAAGTTCAGGCCTCCTGAAACCACAGATCAGGTGAGAACAAAATCAAAAACAAACGCACCTCTACATCCAGTTACAGTCAGAACACATATGCCATGTTTCCACTATGCGGTACGGTATGGGTCAGGTACGGTATGGGTCAGGTATGGTATGGGTCTACTCTGGACAGCTTGCGTTTCCTTTGTCTAGGCAGACCTTCAGAAGGAGACGTGGAAGTGTCATCACGTCGTATGAGGCGCGCCGCGAGATGGGAATATAGACGAACAGAGCGACGAAGTAAAGGAATAACAGTCATTTCCAGTGCTTTCTTTCTGAGCCGCTCCAACTGTTATGGTCCATCACCTGCCGATAATCGCTTCGCAGTTTGTTTGACTTTAGCTTAATCTGGCACTGGACCACCGATTAAATGAAACCCCTCGCTGCCATTTTAGTCCAAACCAGCTGGAAGACTTTTTCACTGCGAACAACCCTGTCCAACTGCTGCACCGCCTCCTCGACAGTAATGCACAACAAAACTAGTACCTCATCACTACTCTAACCTCCATTGCCAGACATCTTCTCTTCTTTTCTGACATGGATGGACTTTAAAAATTGCGTGGTTTGTTGTTATTTTTTTTTTTTTTTCCAGTTTGTTGTTTTTACCTGCTGCACAATGACACTTTTCCTCAACCAGTCACAGTCTGGCAGTGCTTGGCTCCTCCCAAATGGGAGCGGTACGGTACGCTTGGGACCCCAAGCAGAAGGGTGACCAAAATAGTAACAGGTACCATGGGACCAGTACGCTTTCGTGGGAATGGAAAGGCTAAAATAAGCGTACCGTTCTGAACCGTACCATGCTGAACAGCAGAGTGGAAACGGGGCTGTAGTTTTAATTTGACTTCACAGGACTTTGATCATCTCACACCCGCTGTCCTTCTGTAGGCTAAAGCTGCTATCAGGGGCCTCCTGCCTGGCGGTCTGCGGGAGTCCATCAGTAAAGTCCGCTCCAGCGTGGCATATGCCGTCTCAGCAATTGCCCACTGGGACTGGCCTGAAGCCTGGCCGCAGCTTTTTACTCTACTGATGGAGATGCTGGTCAGCGGAGACGTCAACGCAGTGCACGGGGCCATGAGGGTCCTCACAGGTACAATTAACATTCACGAACAGAAAAACTGCCAAGTTTGAGACAGATATAGGGAATGATTTATTTTTACTGTGTGTAGTTTCAGTATTTTCTCTTTTTTTATGAACTGACCTCAGCTTAAAATACATGAATATCAAATAAAGCGATAACGTCATATTGTGCTACAATACAACGCCCCTTGGGCTACAGATCCACTTTAATTTCTGGTGATGTTTATCATTATACAAAAGTAACGACTTAGCTGTGCACTGTAACATTTTTTAGATTATTTTTTAAATTTGATATATATATATATATTGGATGTGTTTTTTGTATCAAGTTACATAATTCTGTTTTGTACAATATTTGGAAAAGTATGGTTGTCTGGGAAAGGACTGGCGCTTATACGGCATTTCATTTTTCAGAGTTCACCCGAGAGGTTACAGACACACAGATGCCACTGGTGGCTCCAGTTATTTTACCTGAAATGTATAAGATCTTCACCATGGCGGAGGTACTCCTACAACACTTAAATCAAAGCTAATGTCACAAACTGATTCTTGCAAACAAATGAAATGGAACAGGTTGATGAACTGTAAAACATCTGAGTTGAGTGTAGAGAAGAATTTTTGTTTTCATTTTACAACTAAACAGAAAGAATCATAATAACATATGTATTGAATACATTTAATATCATCCTGATCTATGACTGAAGTTTATTTTGGCTGATGGTTGTAATGTTTTAAACTTGTTGCAGGTTTACAGTATTCGGACCCGCTCCAGAGCCGTGGAGATTTTTACCACCTGTGCCAACCTCATCTGTGCGATTGAGGAACTAGAAAAGGTGAGTAAACCACCAAATGGTAAAATTAATTGCATGTAAAGAGGTTTTCTGGCCATGTTTAAGACAAGATATTTATATAATGTTTATTGATTCCTCTAAGGCAGACATGTCCAAAGTCCGGCCCGGGGGCCAAATGCGGCCCGTGGTCAATTTTCATCCGGCCCCCAGCTGCCGTTATAAAATCAATAACGCCTGGCCCACGTGTAGAATTACGTAATACATTGGGCAGCAGTGCTGTTACCTGCGTGTTCTAAGTGCTGCCATCTAGAGCCTCAAATAGGAACAGCAAATTAATATGTGAGGCCCCCCAATTTTCTAAAATGGCAGCAATTAACAAAAGGAGGAAAGTTGACTGTGAGGGCCGACGGTTCAAGGATGGGTGGAAAGTGGACTATTTCTTCACTGAAATACGTAACAACTGTCTGCCTCATTTGTAAAGAGACAGTGGCTGTTTTTAAAGAGTTCAATGTGAAGCGACATTACCAAACAAAACATGCTGATGCATATGACAAGATCACAGGTAATGAACGCAGCGAGAAACTGAAACATCTTGAAGCTAGCTTAATCTCACAGCAGCAATAAATAAGAGCCATGTGAGGACACGACTATCAGACTCTCACTTACAAGACATCTTGCGCATCAATACTACTGCCATTGAGCCAGACCTGGCCTTTGTTCTGCACTCCAGATCTGTTTCACTAATGCGGACAAGTCATCATTTTTCATTGACTTAAGTCTGAATCAGAGTGCGCCGCTAATGCGCACATCACCACCGCGGGTCCTGTCCCCGGGTCGCCAAGGGAGAGAGAGAGGTGTGCCAATCAACATTTATAGTTCCTGTCATACTTTAAATGAGCCCTGCACTTGTTGATATGACAATTTCTCTGTTATTGTGTTTAAAAATTCTGTAAATATTAAACTGCCATGGTGAGATATTTTTTTTATGTTTCAAATGTAATTTGCACCCAAGAGTACAATTACTTCTCTTCAACTGTTACAAAAAAATTAATTAAAGTTAAGTGAATATTTAATTTCAATTTTCAATGTCAATTGAATTTTGATATGCATGTTTCAAATGAACCAAAACATATGCTTAAGATAGCTGAAATTAAAATAAAAAAGCAAATGTGAAACACAGACCGGCTCGCTGAAATGTATTTAAATTAATTGCGGTTATATCTAAAGAACGTCCGCCAAGGTTGGCCCCCCTACATTTTTAACACACCAAATCTGGCCCTCTTTGCAAAAAGTTTGGACACCCCTGCTCTAAGGGGTTGATTCAATTGTGCAGCAGCACAAGATGATATGCATCAAATTGAAAAATTTGAAATAGAAAATAAAAAAAATAAAAGTAAATAAGTTCACTAAAAATGACTACAAAGTAAGTGTACAGTAGGTGGCAATAAGTGTGCAAGTGAGTGACATGGACAGATGCAAGAGTCTGTATAGAGCAGGATGTTCTTTAGACCAAGCTGCTGTTGTACAGTCTGATGCCAGTTGGAACAAAGGAGCGTCTGAACCATTCAGTCCTGCACCTGGGGCGATAATCCATCAGCTGAATGAGCTGCCTATCAGCCACAGCTCATCATGCACAGGGTGAGAAGGATTGGCCAGGATTGCACAAATTTTGTCCTTCACTCTCTCAGCCACCTTATCCAGACTGTCCAGGTCCAGTCCCACTACAGCACAAGCTTTCCTCACTAGTTAAATTTGTGTATATGTCCAGCTGTGATCAGAACACACATGTCCAGTTCTGATGAGCTCAGAGGTGAATCCATTTAGAACCATTCCTCAATTCCCTTTTCTACAAAGATATTATTAAAAAACTGACAGCTGAATATTTGTTTGATTGGCTTCACATTTGAGTTAAGAGGTGATACGACATTACTTGTTAATGTGTGGTATTGAATGACCCCATACATGTCTCATGAATGTATGTTTTTATGCACAGGGTGCAGCCAAAGCACTGATCTTTCCTGTGGTGCAGCAATTCACAGAGGCATTTGTGCAGGCTCTGCAGATGCCTGATGGACCCTCCTCTGACAGCGGGCTCAAGATGGAGGTCCTCAAAGTGAGTTCAGAACCAATACTTTCAGATTCATGGTGTGCATCTGTTTTTATTGGGTTGCCAGTCGTCAAAGTATAATTCATAGCTATAATCTATATAGATTAATTCATTTTCCAATTTAAAATACACAAAGTGTTTTAGAATTTCTGTGTTGACCTCAACATAGCCTTTGTGTAATACAGCATAAGCAGATGTAACAAGATAAAAATGACAGAAAAGATACAAAAGAACACAATGTAACAAGATATAACACATTAAAAATGACCTAAAACACATTTCTTCTACTTTCCTCAAGAGTGAGAACCTGATGTTGCCTGTCTTTGTGTGACACTCTGGCTTAACAATAACATTCAACTGGTTTGACAATGTTTCAATTAGAGGTGAAACGATTCTTCGAGTAATTATGATAATTGGAGTCCAAAAAAAACCTTCGATGCAAATTAATTGCCTCAAAGATTTGTTTAATTCATGTCAAAGTTCATCAGGTTTCTATCATATCACTACACCTTCACTATCATTGTTTCACACGGACGGTTTCACCAACGTTCTGTCTGTCTGAACATGTCAAAGATGTTCAGCAGCACAGTTCACTCAACCATGTCTATGTCACTCAACTGTTATGGCAGAAAGTAGCAGCATGCGTAAAAATCAAAACATGTGGGACATTTGGGACCATTATACTCTGCGTAAGGCAGACAACAGTGTAAGCAGAGCAAATTAGCATTAGCCTAGCACCGCCGTATTTGCTACAACAGCTGAACCAAACACATCCACACTTTAACGGCACTTTGTCAAAGCGGACTCAGAGCTTCTATGTTTTGCTAACTGATGAGTACTAGCATCTGTTAGCATGTAGCCTCACATGTTGTAATTGTGTACCAAGGTAGTGTAATAGGTCACATATCCAGGTGCATGCGCCTGTGTGTGGATGCATGTGCACACAACTTAAAACACCTCATCCTTTTCCCATCCCATTTATTGATTGATCTAGTTAACTGTTTAACTCTTTAACCCTTTAACTCCTGACACACTATTCCAGGTAAATGTGCTGCTGTGAGTTTGTGTTCATTTTCTTCAGGGGTTTTGTTTTACTGTGGGTTTTAGGGTCAAAATAATAAGAATAACAGAGAAAATACAAAGAAAGTTGAAATTGAAGACACTCAGAATGTCTGGACTGTGAACTGGAACACATTGTACAACAAGTATTTGAATTTTGACATAGCAGGTAAAAAAAAAAAATCAGTTCAGATGTTTTCTGGCACTTGGTTTGACTCCAAAAAACAATTACATAGTCCAAACTTTCTAAAGATGCAGTGAGGAAAAAAAGGAAAATAACGGCAAAACTGTAAACCATAGTAAAAACAAACAAATCCCAAACCGTTTATTTTTTGTCTCACTCACTGCTTTGTTTTGCCCCATTGCATGTTCAGAATTATTAATACTTAGAATAACTCATACATATAGAACACTCACCAATAATGCATCAGAGGCTAAAGGGTTTTTAAAAAAAATGGAATTCATCCGATTAATCGACGAAAAAAGAAAAATCAATGGAATACTTGATTACAAAAATATTCCATAGTTGCAGCCCGAGTTTCAATATTCAACATTGTGGTGTCCTGTATTTTTTTAATATATAAATTCGAATGCCAAGTGCATCTAAGGTGCGTTTTTTTGCACCTCAAGCTGGAAAAGTGGGCCATGTTACAACAAACAAAGAAGAAGACTTTTAAAAAAACATTGGTGCAGTGTGTATAGATACACCAGGAAACTGAATAATTAAGTATGGGATACAGGGTAATATATAACAATGAATATATGTGTAAAACAACATATTTATGTTCGTCGCCATTTTTTATGTAATGACATCTCATGATAATAAATCATCACAATTGTGATTTAATGAAAAAACTGACATTAGGCACTTCTTTTATTTATTTATTTATTTATTTTTACATGTAGTACATATCAGTAAGGTTTTGCTTAGATGTCCACTGGTAAAGCCACTACAGATACTTAAGGTTCATGTTGGTGTAAAAAGATATTTGATTCATTATAAAACTCTTCTTACCATAACCCACAGCCTGGGTAATGAAACACTACATCTGTACATACAGGAAAATACAGAACAGTATTTACTTCAACCAGATATTTTAAATAATGCAGTTACAACAACGTTGAGTCAACTCAGCAGTTTCATTGTGGATTAACTGCTGATCAAAACAAATAAATTAATTTGTGATTACAGTAGTTTGCAAAGGCATTTTAAATAACACTGAAAAGGGAAAACTGTTGTTACGACAATTGAATGTATGTTCTTTTTTGTCTTCCAGGCTGTAACAGCGTTGGTGAAGAACTTCCCTAAACCCATGGTGTCATCCATGCAGCAGATCCTACCGATTGTGTGGAACACCCTGACTGAAAGTGCAGCTTTATATCCTTGATACTGTAACACTTCAACTGTGGACCAGTTAATGCTTCATTATATCTGACTGTGCTTAGATTAAATGAGAATTAACAACAGTTTTGACTTCCTTTCAGATATTTTGCAAAGATTTGAAAGTTATTTTTGAGGTTGTTGTCTTCCGGTGACAGAACATCCTCTTCACTGACACGATCCTCAGCTCATTCAGATGGAAGTCATCTGCTTACTCTGCAACACCAACTCCAATATAACACGTTCACAGACTTACGGTGTCAGTTTAAAATTTTGTGTCATTTTTAAAAGAAAAATGTAAATATTGTACTTGTTCCAGGCACATTCTCTGTCTAGTATAACTCGTTAAAAAAATACATGACTGAAATGATCACCTTATCAAGACTACAGGGAAACTGAACTGAATCCTTTATTAGTGACTTTTGTTTGCCTTAATCAGATGGTCACTTATGTGAGAACAGAAGTCAACTACACAGAGGAGGTGGACGACCCAGTGGATTCTGATGGTGAGCACACATTTGTATTTATTCTATTGTCTAACGGCTTAATGTAATGTGTGCCTGAAAGCTCAAAGTGACCACACACTGAATTTCCCTCAAAGACACATAAGGCTTTCATTCATCCGGTCTTTAATTTTCTTTGCAGGTGAGGTTCTGGGCTTTGAGAACCTGGTGTTCAGTATCTTTGAGTTTGTCCATACACTCCTAGAGAACAACAAATTCAAAAGCACAGTAAAAAAGGCTCTACCAGAGCTCATCTACTACATCATCCTGTACATGCAGATCACTGAGGACCAGGTAAAGTGACCTCAACTCAAAGCTCATGAAACAAGTGGCGTGTACTTGAAAGGATTAACTGATGTTCTGTATGAATCATTGGCATTGTTTGCACAGATTAAAGTGTGGACGGCGAACCCCCAGCAGTTTGTGGAGGATGAGGATGATGACACCTTCTCCTACTCTGTTAGGATTTCTGCTCAGGATCTCCTGCTGGTGAGAAAATCTGCAAATGTTACTGTAAACTTACAACAATGCATCCATTGTTGCATTCTGTTGTTTCATGCATGAGAATTCAAATCATCAGGAACCTCATATACAAAGAGTGTGTATACTCAAAACTTGCCACACACCCTTTTCCATGGTCGTGTTCAGTTGTACAAATAGAGCGACTGTGGAAATGTGCACTGCTCCATGTCGACTCCGTAGCTGGTGTACGGACGTTTCAAGTGCTTTGGAACCTTTGGCTGCACTTAGAAGTGATACTAGGAAACTGTTGATAATGTGAAAAAGTTAATTCCTCTGAGTGATATGCACATCAGATACAGATAGACCACTTCCTCTGTCCGTTTCTCCCCCCGCTTTGTCGGAACAGTCTTCCGCTTCACATTCACCTGTGACATCATCATGCGATTGTGGCAAAGACGAAAATCCCGGATGGATTCCCACCTCTAGGCTCTGTTTATACTCATTTGCATATGCCAATGTAGGTGTGGAGCAGAGGGGGTCAATTACTCCATCAAATGTAGTCAATTCACCTTTGATTGGGATGTACAAAATTAAAGTGCTTGGATTTGGGCGTACGCACAGTTTTGTATGTCTGGATTGTTTTTTTTGTTTGTATAGACTTTTCCAGATTTGGCTATACACCAGGGTTCAGTATGAAATCCATGCAAGTCTTTGTACATGAGGCCCCAGGTTCTTAAAGATAAAGTGATGCATAACATATTATCTCATGCCGTTACTTATTTAACACAAATGAAGAAAAAAGGAAAAAACAGTGTGTAAAAGATGCAAATTCTCTTTATCACATAGTATATTACATAGGAATGAGCCATTTTGAACTTAAAAGCTATCGGTTGTTATGGTAGCAGCATAGTACAGATGTGCAAGACAGAGCCTAATGAATTAAGATTTAAGGGGAAAAAATGAAGAGGTAGCAGCGAAAGCAAGGGGTCTCTATTGGGAGAAACTCAATGCGACTGCAAAGGTATTTGATTGTTAATATGAGGTATAGACCCCTACAATCTGCTGGTGTTCCTCTGGTGTCTGATACGTCCGTGTTTCATTCGAAAGTGAAAAGGGGTGTGTCTTGGCGGAGTCTGTGCTCTCCAAGTGCTTTTCTCGTTTATTTTACGTCAGAAATGCAGCAAAGTTCTGCAGGCTAAAGTGAACAAATTGAACAGTTTAAATGCTGAGACTCTGAAGATTCACTCAAAGCAGACTGAAATAAACCCACTAACCTACAGCCTACACAGTTATGCTAACACCCCACAATACAGAGTAGTGAAGCCTGGCCACAACAGGCTCCTATCAGTTCCCTCTTTTTCCTCCTCTTTGACACTTCTGTATTCAGCGCACCATTTTCAAGCATGTCTCCGTTCCCTAACATGCACATTGAGGACCAAGGAGACTGGTTTAAGGAGATAAAAATATACACTCCTGATGAAAATTTTAAAACCAGTTGAAAAATGGCAAGAATTTATACTTTTGCACTATTTGATCAAAAGTTAGATTGTAAGGAACATAAAGTGTTTTTATGCTAATGGAATTTTGCAGCTCATTTTATGGCCGATTCGAACATCAGGACATCTGACAGAACTGGAGCGGTAGATATAATAATGGAGTACTGGTTTGTCTGGATAAAAAAAAATTGGAGACATAAATAGGTTGTTTGCCTTCTAGTGCTTTGGCAGTAAATGGTGATGGTTCCTCATGTTTCTCCATTGTGTGTCTTAATCACGCTGCCTCTGTTTGCAGGCCGTAGCTGCAGAGTTTCAGAATGAAAGTGCAGCAGCTTTGGCGGCGGCAGCAACCAGACACCTTCAGGAGGCAGAGCAGGCCAAAAACAGTGGCAGCGAGCACTGGTGAGGACAGACACACACCGACTGACTGCCACCAGTGTTTGTTTTTTTCTTCACCAACAAGATAACATATTACTGCCACTGTTTGATTGGACTTTAACTTTATAGTCATAAGTTTAGAGTCACTGTCACTCAGAAACGGCTCCGAATGAACTGTTTGCTAAATTATTACTGACAAAAAGAAAAATCCCTATTTGAGCAAACCAGCACAGTGTTTATATGAGGTGGCAATTACCTTTTTACTGGTAAAATTTCTAAGATGCTGATGAACTAAAAGCTTTTAAAAATGAGAAACATGGTAGTAAGAAAATCTATATTTTCTATTAGAACAGTAATAGAACATTGTAATACTAATGGTTATATGTTAACAATTATGCCTTTTTTATCATGATTAAATGACTGTTTCATAGTTGTAAAGTTGTTGCAAATAAAACACGCAGAAAGATATGTCAATGTGAATAGCTTTACAGAGAATATGGTCGTTTAATCATTCACATATAATTGAGGAAATGTAGTAAAATGGCATTACTGTTCATTTTACCCAATACTACCTATTCATTAAACTGATAGACTGATTTGATGTTAGCATTTATTCAGTATCCCCCTGATATTTGCCTTGGTATCACAGGTTATTACTGGAATAAAAACGGTGAGTTTCACATTTATTTGTCGGGTGACATAGAACAAGAAGAAATCAAAGTTAGAACAGTAGATTGTACAAGTACTCAGAAACTCTGAATAGCTACTGTGACTCGCTAACCTAATGTTGAATGATTTGCATGGTTTTCCAGGTGGAAGATCCATGAGGCCTGTATGTTGGCGCTGGGCTCAGTCAAAACTATCATCACAGAGAATGTGAAGAACGGTCGCATCCAGTTCGACATGCACGGTTTCCTGGCCAGTGTGATCCTGGCTGATCTCAACCTCACAGGTGAGGCCAATTTACAACTAAATTAAGTTGTATCCAAATTAAACATTAAAAAATTAGAGTTCTCCCCCGATCTAAATTTCTCCACGGGCCAGTACGCAGCTTCCAAGGTTTCCTCTTAACTGTCTCACTACAGTCCCTCAAGATCAAAACACAGGAGGAAGAACTGATAAGGAGGTCCTGTGTTTATATTTTACACACACAAACTGTTTCAAGGACTTAGCACTACATAAAGTAATCAACCCCCCCTTCCAAAATCCATTTGTGTCTTCTTCCCAATCCTAATTTTTCTGTACGTTTTCTGACCCAGCCGTTTAAAAAGAGAATTCCATCACATGTTCTGTGTCTAAAATGTCTGCTGTTTGAGCATGTTTTATTGTATGTGCCTGCATTCTGTTTCCTGTATTCCATGGAATTCTTTTATGGTGCCTGTGGTTGACAGCCTGTTACTGCAGCTCTCTTCTGCTGTAGTAAAGTCATTTCCTGTAAGGGATCAGTAAAGTATCTATCAATTAACCAATCAATCAAAACACACTTTGAAGAGATTATACACAATTGATATTATCATTGAGGAAGGTTCATCTCATTGAAAGTCTTACTTTGCTAACTCAGAGTTTTACAGACTTCCAAAGGGTTCTTGAAATCCTTGAAGGTGACGTGTTTTCAAACTCTGAAAAGTCCAATTATAACTTTGTGATGTGATTTATTTATTTATTGTTAATATTATCTCTGCCAGGTTACATTGCCAAGCCAAAGCTACTTACGGAGAGCTGATACATTTTGAAAAAGTAAAACTTTATTTAACATAGCTTAAGAAAACATCATTCTAGATTTTTATAGGATAATACAATTCATATCATTATGTTTAAAAAAAAAAAAAAAGGGAAAAAAATAATCATGGGTATATGTATTCCTGCAGTTATGTATTTTACACTAGTGATAAGGTGCTGTGCTGGAAAAATTAGAAAAAGACTCTTAAAAACCTTTGAAAAGTGATTGGGTAACTAGTGGTATATCCTTAATGATGTCATGATATGAGGCATTCCCCAGTTCATGACCTTTCATTTGAGCTTAATTTGAAGTCAGTTCCAGAGATATGAACAACAGAAGAAATCATCCAAAATCAAATCAGTTATTCCTCTCCATGATATTCATTGATATAGAAAACCTGCAATTTCTAAAGTGAATATCTTATAAGTTATCATGTTAACATGAAGGATATCTGGTGGCGGTGGAGCCGTTGGCAGCACTGAGACCAAAAATATAATATCTCAAATTTATTTGTGAGATGGACTATGTTTATTCATTTTTGCAAGTGCTTTTTATAATGAACATGTAAGAATGTGTGACTGCAAATCTAAAATCCTGTTGTTGTTTATACTTGCTCAATCCTCTTGTGGTGGTCTTTGTCAACCAGCGGCATCGCCATTCCTCCTTGGCCGGGCTCTGTGGGCAGCCAGTCGCTTCACGGCCGCCATGTCTCCTGAGCTCATCCAGCAGTTCCTCCAGGCCACCGTCAGCGGTCTCCATGATAGCCAGCCGCCCTCTGTCCGCATCTCAGCAGTGAGGGCCATCTGGGGGTGAGCTAGCCTAGTCTTTTTACTATTTATGCCCAAAAAGAAAAATTTACAAGTTTCATTTTGAAATCTTCAAACTGTTGCTGGTTTGGAGATTTACTGTTTGAGGTTTTACTGGTATGGCAGAAAGTTGTGTGTTAATGTTGGATTCTACTGATTACAGTTAGAAAATTAATTTGTTACTAATGGATTAAAGCCTTTAGAATTTGAAAATCTCTATTTTATTTTTGCAGGTATTGTGATCAGCTCAAGCTTTCAGAGAGCACCCACGTCTTACAGCCCTTCCTTCCCAGTATCCTAGAGGGTCTTGTCCAGCTGGCGGCTCAGTTTAGCTCTGAGGTTCTCACCCTTGTCATGGAGACACTGTGCATCGTCTGCACCGTCGACCCAGCCTTCACCACCAGCGCTGAAAATAAGATCTGCCCCCTCACCATTGCTATTTTCCTTAAATATAACAATGGTAAACATTTAACCTCTGCACATTTTCTGGCTTGAGTTAGATCCGGAACAGGACAGGACTAGTGCCTTTTCTCTTATTGGTTTCATGTTTATATGATGCATTTGATACAGGAAATAAATTCTGACAGCATAAAATTGGATATTTGAGATAATAAAAAATAAAACTTCCATGGAAGGAAGTTCATGTGAATGCTGATCCATTAACAAAGAATTTCATCTGAAAGTTTAAAACTGCTGCCTTTTTTATTACAAGGTAATAAAATAATAATAATAATAATAATAATAAAAATTATAAACTTTTTTTCCCTGTTATGTTTCCAAATCACAAAGTTATCCCAGTAGTGGGATAAGTGAGAATTGTATTTGTCTAAATTTTCTCAGATCCTGTCACCTTTCTTCTCAGACCCAGTAGTGGCCTCATTGGCCCAGGACATCTTTAAAGAGCTGGCACAGATTGAGGGGTGTCAGGGCCCCATGCAGATGCGCCTCATCCCCACACTGGTCAGCATCATGCAGGCTCCCCCCGACAAGATTCCCTCTGGACTCTGTGCTGTGAGTAGTGACTGAAAAGACTCATTCAGCAGATGGTGCAATGTGTAGCTGTCTGTTCTTGGTCTTAGAAGTATTAACATCTAATGTATTTAGATGTTTAGAATATCTTCAATTCTAATTTGTCAGATCTTAAATTGGGTTATGAAGTTAGTCGACATTTAAAGTTGCATTCATTTCAGTCAATCTGTTTAAATGTGTTCTTGGAAAAGTTAGAATTGAGCATGGTGCTATACAATTATAAAACAACAGTGTTGTCATGTGGTGTGTAGGTTATCTTGGCATCGTATCAAACAAAATAGTTACTGGAGGAATAAATCAGTTTAAAAAAAAAAGAATATGTAATGTACATTGAAAAACTCTTGGGAAAAAAAAAACAAAAACACTAGCAAAACAGCCAAAAAGGAAAGTGAGAATAAAGAAATAAAAGCAATAAATTAAACTAGGAAAAAATATACGACTTGCATACGTACAAAAAGGACAATGGAGGTAAACGTACACTATATACACACAAGTGTATGTATATAATAAGTACAAGTTTGACAAACTCTGACTGAAGAAAATGTTTTTTATCATTTGGTTGATGCCTGTTGAGGTGAAAAAAAAAAAGAAAAAAAGACTAATTTGAAGCCCGCTGCATCCTGTGTCAAAAATTAAGAACTTTGGGTGTAATTTCATTTCAGTGACAAGAAAAGCATCACTCACAGAAAACCAGGTCACAGTTGTTCTATCCTAAATGTGTTTAATAAATGTTGTCCATATTCTCTGCTTTTCAGACATCCATAGACATCCTGACCACTGTTGTGCGGAACACTAAACCCCCTTTGTCAGAGATGCTGGTGTGCCAGGCGTTCCCTGTGGTGGCACAGTGTACCCTACGCACCGACGACAACACTACAATGCAGGTGATCTTCAACTATTGAACACTTTCAGTCAAACATATTACGACAATAATAATTAAAAACAAAACTTCAGAATGCACTTGGTAAACATTGGTTGTTTTCTGAATAAGTGTTTTGTGCCAAACGTGTCCACTCCCTCTTGCTCTCTGATCTCAGAATGGCGGTGAGTGTCTGCGGGCGTACGTGTCTGTTGCTCTGGAGCAAATTGCCCAATGGAGAGACGAGCAGGGAAACAGTGGCCTTTGGTATGTCATGCAGGTGGTCAACCAGCTGCTGGACCCCCGCACCTCAGAGTTCACCGCTGCCTTTGTGGGCAGGCTTGTGTCCACTCTGATCTCTCGGGCAGGAACCGAACTCGGGGAACAGCTGGACCAGATCCTCAGAGCGATACTCAGCAAGATGCAGCAGGCTGAGACTCTGAGTGTCATGCAGGTACAGGGCAAAGATGTTCAGTCACCTATGTCAGTATGTGATATGTTCGATAACCTACTGTGTATACTTGAGATAAAACATTGTTCTTTTCTCCTCATTCTTCAGTCTCTGATCATGGTGTTTGCACACCTGGTCCATTCTCAACTTGAGCCGCTGTTGGAGTTTTTGTGTAGTCTGCCAGGTCCAACAGGAAAACCAGCTCTGGAGTTTGTCATGACAGAGTGGATGAGCCGGCAACACCTCTTCTATGGACAGTATGAGGGTAAAGTGAGGTGAGACCAGTGTTAAATTAACAATTTGATTGCTTTTTTTTTTTTTTTACGTAGATTGTAAAAGTAAATGCTCATGCGTTGTGGTATGTGAATTGAATTCATTAATACAAAAATTCTACAACGTTTTCAATCATCTTGCTTTTTTTGGTGTTTTTCTGACCTTTTCCTTTTTGTGTTTTTGTCATACAGCACGGTGGCGCTCTGTAAGCTCCTCCAGCACAGCCTCAACACAGACGACAAACGTCTACAGGATATTGTGGTGAAGGGAGAAGAGATCTACACCCCTGAAGAGGGAATCCGTACACGCTCCAAAACTGCTAAAAGTAAGGTGCCAAATTATGTAATTAACACTTCTTCCTGTAAGTAATATCATAAAGTGTGCAATTAGGAGTTGTTAATTTGGCTTGTTGTAGAGTACTGTACATTACTACTCACAGTTAAAACACTATTAGTTCATAGTTATTTTTACACACAAAAATAGTATACAAATACAATGATGAAGGTATATAAAGTAGATCAGTAAGTAAAATGAATATATACAATAACTAAATGCATCTAAGTTTGCACACTAGTAATGGCATTTTCAACCACAAAACAAATAATATGGTAGGGACATCTACGTTAAGTGGACAGTTCAGGTGAAGAGTTGAAATTGTCACTGAACAGGAACAAAAAAACTAAATATCTAAGGCAATTTTTTGTCAGTGAAGTTATGATGTTAAGTTTGGAAACTGGCAGAGGATGAAAGTGCACAAATAATAGATATTATATACATATATAACATTGATATGAGAGTCATATTAAATCTACACACCTACATTTTGACATCTGATTATATATGTATTTGTATATATATATATGTATTATTATTTATTTATTTATTTTACCTCAAAAGACCCAGAGCGATGGACTAACATTCCTTTGCTGGTGAAGATCTTCAAACTGATTATTAATGAGTTGTCAACGGTGGTGGAGGCAAATGCCAGCAGAGCAAACGCAGCAGACTGGAGTCAAGGTGGGAACAGTTTATCATTTGGGTCACATATCTCCAAAACTAAGGCATTCAGGGTTCTTCTGATTCTTTACTGTGGGGCATACATCCTTACTGTTAATGATCAAATGATTCTGGTAATATATATTTAATGTGAGGACAGTGTGAAGTCACTTACAAAATCAATACAGCCGTACCTCAATTTACGAAATTGATTCGTTCCAGACGTGGTTTCATAACATGATTTTTTTTTCGTAAGTAGAGTCACATTTTACATGTAAAAGGCCCAATTCGTTCCAAGGCCCCCAATAGTACCTCCTAAACCCTTTAAAAATGAACAATAGTAAAGGTGCTTCCACACTGACTGTGGTAAGCTCAGTATGGAGCACTGGGTCCAACGCAGCTGGTACCCAGTGCTGCTGCTGAGCCACACGGCAAGGTGCAAGTTGCTATACAACTAGTTCCGAGCGTGAACATTACAAATATATACCTGTCAACTTTACAACAAAAAGCCCTGGCTTTAGTGCTAATATGGAGGAGGAGACGAGCGCTGCTGAGTGTCGCGCAGAGCTCTGCACCCTTTCTCAGTGGTAGCACATAAACAATGAATGGGTTTTCCGCCTGTTGCCTACGCTGGCCGCGATCAGTGTGGAAGTGTGTTAGAACTCTGTGATGAATGAGGGACGAAGGCACACTTATGTACAGTATGTACATATTTACATACAGTACTGTGTTTGCGTTTCGGGGGTTTTGTTTTATAACTTGAATTTTCTTTCGTATTCAGAGAGGAGACGTTTCGTAACTTAGACTATTCGTTAGTTGGGTCTTTCGTAAAATTGAGGTGTTACTGTATTTTTGAATTTGTCATACTCCACTTTTACATGACAGAAAAATATTACTCAGGAGCTTACACAGAAGTGGTGTTCGTTAAAGTAATTGTAATAAATGACTGAAGGATAAGCTAAAGGATAAGACAGCAGATTTTTGAGTCTCAGGCTGTTGTTGTTTGTCTCAGATTCCAGTGGTATGTGGGAGGAACAAGAGGAGGAGGATGGCGAGGATGATGAGGAGGATGAAGGTCTGGCAGGGCAGCTGCTTTCTGATCTTATCGCCTCCAATAAATATGGTACGAGTGTCTCTAGTGCTTCAGCTATTTCTGACTACATCTCCGCTGGCACAAACAAATGACTGGTTCATAGTTTTACAACTGAACACTGTTTCTTTGTTTTTTTTCATAGATGATGATTATTATGAGGATGATGAGGAGGATGACCCGGATGCCTTGAAAGACCCAATATATCAGATTGATCTGCAGGTATGTTCTTTGATTTCATGCATGCGCAAATCAGCTGAACACAAAAGGGGTGGCTGTTCAGTCAGGAAATGGTGCTTGAGCAGGTTGACCCAAACACTGCTGCCTAAACTGGCGTGCACTTTACTCAAGAATAAAGCAGGTATTCCCCTGAATAAGTGATTTTTGTTTGAAAGTATATGGTTTACGGGCTGTCAGATTAGCTCAACATACCTATACATCAGTGCTTCTTAACTGGTCTCTTTGAGATCTAGATTCTCCCATCATCATTAAGCCATGACCCACTTTTGGAGAACTTAAACCGAGCCAGTGGAATTTTCAATAATAGCTTTGTAAACACATGCAATTTAACCCTTTAACCCCTGAGACATGTCAGTAAACAGGCTACTGTGAATTTGCGTCACTTTCAGTGTCATAAAAGCTGCTGTGAGTATGTGCTTATGTTCCTTCTCTTCAGTGGTTTTGCTTTACTCAGTGTTATAGGGTTGAAACGGGTTCAAGTAAGAGAAAGACAGAGGAATCGAAGTTCTACGGGTTTTTACTAAAGAAGGCACTCAGAATGTACATCAATTTTGGCTCGATAGTTGTTTGTTTTTTCATTTTGGGGCTCTTTAAAAACAAAAAATAGTGTCCAGTTGCTCATTGACACCTAGTTGAACTACAAAAAGCAATTACTCAGTAAAACGCACAGGAAAAAAAGGGAAATCACTACAACACTGTAAACAAACTTCCTTGGTGGAGTCTGCACTAGGGCTGTTGGAACGAATTTCACTCGTCGAATACAATTCGAATATTAAAAAAAACAATAGAATTAGAACGCAGGAATTACTAGTCGAATGTTTTTGTTTTTTTTTTCCCCTTAAGACAAGGTAATGACGTAATTTTTGCCGTTCTTCTATTCATTTTTGTCACATGAGTCTGAGTCTGACTGAATCCAAATCTCACGTTGAGTTATCGAGTTACTTCAATGCTTGAACGTTATAGCGTTGCCTAGGCAACAGTTATCAGAATTTGATCATGGCGAGCGAGGAGAATACACGGGCGGAGATTACTACTCCTGAGCACAACAGAAGTGTGGTATGGAAATACTTTGGCTTTCCCTCAGAAAAGGGAAAAATAACAAGCAAGGACACGGTAATATGCAAGCTGTGCCAGACTCGATTGAAGTATCACACTACAACCAGCAACATGCGGGCACACCTGTTAACCGTACACCCTGGCAAGTTAGCCGAGGCGGGGCTAACTTCAGATAGCGCTAGGCCTGCTGAACCTCAGACCAAGCAGGCGCGCATCACCTCATTCATGCCTGCCTCCTCTTCACGGGGCTTATCGGCGGAACGTCAAAGAAAGATAACAGACACGCTGACACGATTTATTTGTAAAGACATGAGACCAATCAATATATCACAGGGGTCTGGGTTTAAAGATTTCGTTCGGGAGTTAGAACCCAGGTACGAGGTTCCCTCTCGCGCAACCATAAGTGATAAGGTTGTGAAACTTTACGATGCAACTAAGGACAACATTTAAAAAATGCTAAGCGGAGAAAACATTTCCCTGACAACAGATGGATGGACCTCGATACCCACCGAGGCATATGTGACAGTCACCGCACATTTCATAAATGGTGATTGGGAATTAAAGGACATCATTCTTAAAACAGCTGAAGTCCAGGAAACCCACACAGCTGAACACGTCGCAGAGTGCATCGCCCTCTACTGGCCAAAAGTATAATAACCCCATGTATACTATAAACCTATAGTAATGCATAAATAGGCTATATTTTAACATAAAAATTTGAATATTATTCGAATTAAAAAAAAAAAAAAGGAATGAAATTCGAATGGGATTGAAGAGGAAAGTTGACAGCCCAAGTCTGCACTTTCCAAGTGCTTTTCTAGTTTCCTTTTGGTTCTAATGTATTAGACACTTGTCACCATGACTCTGTTTACATGCATGTCACACTGCATTATGCCTGCAGTAAACAGACAGTTGTAATCTCAGGTTGTAGGCCTTTCAACCTGTACCAACCCATATCACACTCATTACCCCACCAGTGTTCATGTGTTTGTTATAACTGCACTTCACTATGTTATGTGTCTCTTTTCCCAGGCTTACTTGACAGACTTCCTGACACAGTTCGCCCAGCAGCCATGTTACAGCATGTTCTCAGGCCACCTCAACAACGCTGAGAGACAAACCCTGCAGTCAATAGGACTCTAGCCCCGCCTTCAGCCACATCTTCTTTCATCTCCCACTCCCTAAAGCGCTCTCCTGTGTCCCATCACTTCAGCTCATCATGAATTTACAGCATAGCAGGAATATAACGAAGGCAAAACTTGAGTATGGGACGAAGGGCTCTGCAGGGGAAGAGATTGGGGTGTGAAGAGATAGACATGCACTTAATCAGAACTCCCCTGTTTCCCCATACTTGTGATGGGATGAAGCACGTGGCAGACGTTAAAGTGAGGAGGATGATGAAGATGTTAGAGCAGTGACTGGTCTGGTCCCAAAGATGGCACTGTGCGTTTTGGGTCGGCGTCCCCTTTGACCTCCGACTGGACGAGTGGATCGAATACAGAGGCTGAGGCTTCAGTGGGGACAGGTGAATCACGAAATATGAACAGACTCTGCTATGTTCTATTTGTAACTTAACCCATTATTTTTGTGCTTCTGTATACACGGAGTAAAATGCAACACTTCCAAAGAGACCTTACATTGATTAAAGGAAAGAAACAAAACTTCCTGTTCTTTGGAGAAATACATTGGCGGCCTTATATTCCAGAAAATGTTGACTGTTTTCAACAGGAATCGGAAAAGCTCTTAAGCTCTTCTGACATGTCTGAGGGTATGATGGGTATTTGGGAATTCACTCTGTTGCCATGGTGATTCACAGCCTTGTCATTTCCTTGTACCCATTGAATTATGGGATGAAGAAATTTCTAAATAAAACGTCCCAAATGGACAACATTTCCAGATTAATTTCCAGATTCCTTTCTTGTCTCCTCTTGTTTTCCAATCTGAACATGCATCATGTGGATTCACTCACTATTCTTTCTAAATACTTGATAAATTTGAATAAAATGAAAACTGAGAAACGACACATCAGTCTAAAGCAGTTACGCAACATATTTTCCTAAAGGACCATACTTGTTACCCTAACCTGAAAGTCTGAACAAAGTTTTTTTATATACACATTGCATATATCTGGTCAATTTAGTTTTATTTTCAGACTTCACTTTTAGGAGGGAATTAAACAGCGTTTGCATAATCTACTTGCACATGTCCCATATGAGTGAATTGTGGATGAGCAATTCAAATATGTTGAAAGACTATTTTAATGTTTCTTTTTTATTTGAGTTGTGTAAATTTTTCATGTGTAATCTTGATGTAAAATGTAAATCAGAACCATATTTCACTTTGGTCTGAACCAGCTTTTTTTGGTTAGACCAAAGATCAGCTGCGATTGAGGAAAACATCCTGACATTTAAATGTGATTTGGCTCTGTCTGAATGTCAGGTTAAGAGGAGGTAGGCTAAGTATAACAACACTTGAACCCATGGAGGCCCAAGCATTCACTCAAAGCATCTACTCATCTGAAGTTTAATACTGTTACTTAAACTATTAAAACCTTAAATAACTGATGCAGTTTGTCATCTTTTCATGGTCATCAGACATGACCCATTTGGACATTCAGAGGCTCCATTGAGAATGTGACAATGTCATCTTCTACAACATATGCCAGTAAAACCCATGGAGTTTGATAAATGACAGCGGATCGATACACTTGATTTAATTTTCAGTTAAGAGCTGTGCTGAAAAAAAAAAATCACTTTTTCATCAGTTCTCTGTTTCTGATAGAACAACTGTCAACTGTAGTATGAGCTTGAATGAACATGATCAGTATTAAGCATTGGGAAATTCAGGATTTACATTGAAAAAAATGCAAAATACAGAGGATATTATAATAAATAGTGATCAATTATTTAAGAAAGGTTAAATAGAAAGAAATATCCATGAAAGAACTGACACAAAAGTAGCACTGGGTAAAGTAAAAATCTGACTGGATGTGGATCCTGAAATGCAGCCTGACAATTGTAGTCGAACTTAATTAATTTTTTTGCAAACTGAACCAAATGTTGACTTGACCTCACTTTCTGGAACCCAGATGCCCATCACCAAAATTAAAAACAAATTCAGTTAAATTCAGAGTCTGTTTCAATAGGGAGGTTCAACAAGCTCTGAGTCTAAGGTCCTCGAGAGCTACTATCCTGCACATTTTAGATGTAGCTCTCTTCCAACACACCTGATAAACCTTAGCCTAGGATTTAGTCTGTCCCCAGTGGCCGCAAATGGTATTTGCTACGGGAGACAGACTAGACAGCCTCGGATCTGAAAATCCAAAATGTACCGGGCCAATCAAATCGCGAGGGGCGGGATTGGAGCCCGCCCTGCGTCATGACGACACAAATACGACACGTAATGTTGTAGTCGCAGAGACGTAGCAGCTAGCACACATTGACGTAACACTGGACTGGACAACATGGCTCATCACCAGGAACAACCTTTCGAGCTGGCTTTGGCAGCAACACTAGGGGATTTAAAATTACAGTTTTCCCTGCGAGAGGAGCAGAAAACGGCACTTAAGCTGTTTTTAGAAAAAAGGGACGTTGTCGGAGTTTTGCCCACCGGGTATGGCAAAAGTTTGATATATCAGCTGGCTCCGCTAGTGGGACGACGCATGGGTCTGCACAACCCGCTGGTGATCGTTGTGTCACCCCTTTTAGCCCTAATGGATGACCAGTTGCAAAAGGCCGAAAAACTGGGAATACGAGCAGCACAACTCGGCAAAGGCGACCTGGAGGAGATCCGAAGCGGCCGGTGCCAAATAGTGTACGGGAGTCCGGAATCCTGGCTGAACCGGGAATGGTTAGACCTGCTCCATGTTCATCGCTCTGATTGGTTGGCTCTGACTGGTTACCCATCCAATAACGTGGCGTTGTGTAAAGAGAAAATTTGACAGACAGCGGTTATCCCGCCCACAAATTCGCCTAGACTTTCTAGACTCTCCCCGTAGCAAATACCATTTGCGGCCACTGGGGACAGTCTAGATCCTAGGCTAGATAAACCTCTCATCAAGCTCTGCAGAAGACTGGTAATGACTGTCAGGTGTGTTGGAAGTGGGATACATCTAAAACATGCAGGATAGTAGCTCTCGAGGACCAGGATTGAGCACCCCTGCAACTATGGGTATGAGTTAGGAAAGTTTTTGGTTCAAAAACAGAAGTTTAGTTAGGATGATTAACTCAAGAGTGGTTTCACCTGGAGTTAAGCACGTGCACCGCAACGGACAAAAAAGACGGCATTAATGAAGCCCTGATTTGACGAGTCGCCATGGCAACGGGGAAGTGGAAGGCTGCGTTTTTCACCCACTGAAAATGGAAACCCACTGAATGAGCTCATATGGAGAGTTTGAACATGTTTTTAGAATGAAGCGGAACTGTATATTTTAATGTCCTCCTGATGTATTCAGTTACCAGTAAAAGAGATTTATACATATATATACCTGCTGAGAAAAAAAAGAAACAAAATGCGGGAGGTGGAAACTGAAATTGGGGGAGAAGTTAGAGAAGGTGCATGGTCACAAATGAATATTTATATTGACCTTTGGAGCATTAGCTGAACCAACTCTGGTATTTGTAGGAAATAAAGACGAATAAATTAAATGTGTTTATGTCTTTATTTGGCAGCTATGGTGGCAATGATGGTGAGTAATTTGGTTATATCCAGGGTTCCCGTGGGGTCTTAAAAAATCTAAAATTCAGAAACTTAAATTGTAGGCCTTATAATGTCTTAAAAATACATATCTTCATCCCAGGTCTAAAATGTAATTTACTCAAGTCTTAATTTTTTTTTTTTTTTTTACGTCCGCTCCATCCATTTTGCAGTGTCTGTAGAAGGAAGAAAAGTATGTGCTGCTGAAAAATAATTATTTGGCGGCTCAGTCTGTCCACTACCATGTTCTGTACCTTTCATATTTTTGTATATATTCCATAAATATAATAAACTTACACCAGTTTTGCTCGTGGTGTAAGAATGGATATGTATGTAGTTTACCACCACCAGAGGGAGCATGTGAGAGTGAATGAATAATGGATCACTAACAGAGCCGCTGCTAAGGTTTTGGAGGCCCTAAGCATAACTGGTCAGGGAGGCCCCCCACCACCACCTCAAAATACAAACGTGGACACACACATCCACCCACACAACAAACGAAAAGTTATACTGAACCTGTTACCATTCATTAAATTTCACATTTTAAAACTGTGGAGGCCCCTGCAAACCTATGCGCATTGCGTATTCTGCGTATGTGAAGCGGTGGGCCTGATCACTAATGTAAAGCGCTTTGGGTGGCCAAAAATGTGCTATATAAATCCAATCCATTATTATTTTATTATTATTATTCTAAAAACTTGCACTTTTTCATTTACAATACAAAATTACATGGTTTTGAGAATCAAATGCAATTGTTTTTTATTTGAGGAGGCCTCGATGTTGGTTTTAAAAATTTTCTCATAATGATCTAAAAAAGGACTCAAATTTAACTTGGTGATTCTTACAAGAACCCTGTATGTAACCCTGTGGCCCAATAGTTGGCCTTAACATGAGACAATTGTCAAACTAAAAGTCAATGCAAATATACACACTGGTCAAAAAAGTTGGATGTGCATTATTTCACTGCATCACTTTTGGTTTTGATTACAGGAGACTTTCTTCACTGAAGTCAGAAAACCACTTACATATGCAAGTAAACAAAGCTGCATTTATGTTTTTTTCATGTAAAGTTAACATGGAGGGGAGGATAACATGGAGCTGGTGTTGCACATTTTCAAAAATGTTTTTATAAATATTCATTAAATAGTTGTATTCTGTGCTTCACATCTTCGTTGTATCATTGCATTGAGATTTACCTGCAGAGGTGCAGGTAAATTGATCCAGCCCATAATAACTGTCGAAGTTTTGCATGTGGCCCCATAGCAAAATTAATTGCCCAAAGCTGTAGTGTCTGATCATCCTGCACACAGTTGTCTGAAGTGCTCTGCATCTACATTATACAAAAAAACTCTCATTTGCAAAGAAACGCTGGGTAACACACACACATCTGCTGAGATATGAGAGCATACAGGACTGATTAATTTGAGTGTGAAAAGGTTGATCTGGGACTGAAACGGTACCACAGTGGGGAAAAAAATCAAATTCTGACCATGTGTATTTTTGTCATTTAGTCTGAATATCCATCACACTGAAGACAAGACATAATCACATAACGAGGAACTTTTCAGTGGTGTGTTTTATTCCTTAGTTTAAGTGTGATGAGATATTTGGACTAGGAATGGAAGAAAATGCAATTGGTAATAATCAGATTTTTGCAAATGTAATTTTAAAAGAATATTTTGTTTTATTTTATACTGAGGAGCACATGGAGATATGTAAATATTGCATATGTTCCCCAATTTCCCATTTTCCTATACATACCCTTCGGATATAGTAAACAACATAAATAAGAGTTTTGAGACGCAGATGTCAGTAAAACATGGAGGTATTGGACATTTACTGTTTGCAGTGTGTAGATAGCCCACTGGGGGGAGCTATGCCAAAGTGGTTTCTATATATATTTCTAAATCAGAACGGTTTATACAATCTGAGCATGTTGAATATTTATATTACAGTGAAATTAAGGAGCTGATGAATGTTCGTCTCCAGAAGTTATTATAGAAACAGATAGTGTTGTCTTCTGTTACTGTACTTTACCACCGACACATTGGGTGCTTTTAATCTTTCTTGTAGCAGTCAGATGTGAGGGCCTTTTAATCATGCGCGTGCTAAAATCCAGGCTATGCCAAACCGTTCGTCCGTCGGGCGGGGCCGGGGAGCGCCCTGAGCAAACGCTTGGCCGTATGCTGCATTCACGGACACTTGTACATCTAAGTGACAGTCGAGGCGCGTGGAGAAGTGCAACAAACGTAGTAAATAAATAGCACATTAAATTATTTAGTTATAATTGTACTTTGTGTGGGGTACCACGTACCAAAAATAAAATTAAAAGCATGACATTATCCACTGTCGGTAAAAGTGGTATCTCCAACGTTAAAAACTACCTATTGAAGGTCAACTAATATTTATACTCATAAAGACGAATAAGTATTATCTTGTCAGTGATGTAAACAAAATATTTTTTATGGCATATAAGCAGCGAATCACCTGAGAAAGTCGTTGGTGTTGAACCTGATATTATTTTATTCAATTTTTTCCTGTGGCTCCTGAACATGTCGTCCTCCTGGTCCCGGGTGAACGGCGTCACAGCAGAGATGTGTCATTTCGACGGATAAATTGCTGATGCTATCCCGTGTTTCGTGCAGTTTTGTGGGCATTATGAGGTCTAAGAACGACTACTAGTCCGAATACTGCGGTTTGTTTACACACATGAGAAGCCTCCTCTTTAAATCGTTCTTTCTCGGATTATGTTTAGTGCTATGAGGATGAGCTCTCCGACAGGCAACATGTCCCTTATCGCGTTGACTTTGGCGCTGCTTACCATCGTCCTCTGCACTTCTCAGGGTAAGATTATGGCTCTTCATCCAGGCCGCGCCGTTAGCTAACGGCGGAGGACTGCTCCTCCGGTCGCGGGGCCGCTACCATGTTTATGCACGATAACCTACGACTGTAACGGTGAACAGCGGTTCTTCGAACGCCATCCAGTGTTACAGCTTGAATGATATTACGCATGTTTCTGGTGCTTTACTTAATGAACCCGTAACAATTAAGGTTTGGGTAAATGTTAACTAGAGGTTTAAGATTTTATTGTTTCCTTTCTTTGCGAGGTTAATGTTACTAAGTTTAGCTAGCATTTAGCTAGTGAGTCATTGATTGTAACTGATTTAAATGTAGCATTGTTTGTTCCAGTTCAATTTAGTAAATAAAAAACCTTAATACTATCAGACACATTACTTTAATTACATTGTAGGCTTATTAAATCGGCTATCTTATATTTCTGAATGAAATTAAAGCTATTGGCTAATTCAGTAACGTTTAGCCATAAATATTGCAATAGAAGTAGATATCCATGAAATTAACTCTGTTATTATTTTACGTTTAAAAAACAAATTTGTTGACTAGAGCATAGTCTGTATTTTTACACACACTGTCTGTTTTTATCTGATTTTGCTTCCATTGCTTTAATTCACACGATACGCAACAAGTTAATAGGGTTGATCAGATAAATACAGATTGATGTCTTTGACATTCAACACAAAAGCTGCCAGCAGACATCAATAACTAAAATAATCTGATGCTAAAAAAGACTATTTTTGTATACATCAGTGTGGAAGACACATTTCACAATAACTTCTGATACTTGTCATCCCTTAATGAATGACCCATGTTCTAAATCTGTTAATGTTATTTCATTCCTTGTTCGTCCAACAAGAAAAAGCCTGTTGGGTCCAGTTGTTGTTTATGCAGACAGTCTTTATCTGATTATACTGTACTGAATTTGTCTCTTCACTCTTAGGTTTCTCAAGACAATGAAACTCCAAACAGCCTGCACAATGTGGCTCCAGGGAAACAGGGTGTAATTTAATGAGCCTTTAATTGTATGTTAAGGAAACTATAATCATACCCACTCCTTTACATTGTGACTTAAGATGCTGATGCACAAGCTCTAATCTGCACTTCTGTACTTTTTAAAGACTTTGCTAGGGTTTTAGGGTTTTTTAATTCATTGTTTTTACTTATTTATTTATTTATTTTAATTGTAGAGTTATGATATAGGTACAAAATCTCTTATGTACACATTTTAATTTAAGAATGTCGTCGGGTCAGACATAAAGGAAATTTCGTTTCATTGAGGACCTAGTATATGTTGAATGACAATAAAGGGATCTTGAATCTTGATGCTGACATTTTAAGTTTCTCAGAAAACACTGTTAGCGTGGACTCTTATTTCTCTCAGTTCTCCCTTTAAAATAGTCCGTTGTATACACAGTTGGTTTCTCATAGTGGCATAAACACTGCGCGTGTCTTTGTGAATCTCTCAGGTTCTTTCCTTGAGCTGTAATCAGTTTCCATCCACTGCCACAGGAAACCTTTGAATAATGCATTATGACTGGCCTGGAATAAGGAAGACGTAAATAAAGAACAGCCAGTGCACGGTCAAAATAACTGTTTGTTTTTTTACCGAAAGCACAATAAAGCAGCATTTTAAAAAGTGTGGTAAAACAAAGACAGTAGTGTGTTGGTGTTAAGAGATAGTCAGAGTCAGTTGTTTACACAAGTCTGACCTCCTTCCTTATTTTTATTTGTTTTTTTTATCTTTATCTTTTTACCTCCTTTATATCTTGTTTTTTTCCGGTGGTGCTGTCCTGCCTCATGTTTTGCATTGCATTGTACTTGTTTCACAGTCAGTGGAAATGAGGACTGCTTGTGGTACGTGGATAAAAACGGCACCTGGCACAATGGCTTCGACTGCCCTCTCATCACTTTCTGCTGTGGGAACTGCCACCGACGCTACTGCTGCCTCGACGCATTTAAGATGATCACGGAGAGAGAGCAGAAACGCTGCATGCTCTTCCAGTTCAGGTGGGAGAAGCAGCAGGGTTTTCATTTAATGACTTATTTATTATTTTACTTGACACCAAGAGTCAGAGACTTTGATCACAATTCAAGGCTGACACTCCAGGATCACATATCCTGCAGTCTCGAGATGCAACAGATACTTCATTGTCCTTATGGGGACATTTTCAGCCACATGTTGATGACTTGGAACAAATAGCAGTAGAATAGCTAATAATGGCAACAGATATTATGTAATCGCCACAATTTCATGGGGTTGAAAGAAAAAAAAACCACTGAGCATTAGCCTACATTTTATGTTGTAAAACCTATGCATAAATGACTTGTCGTTGCATTTTTGTGCCAATTTAAAAATCACAACATCCTCATACAAAGGTTGTATAAATACTGTACATACATGTGTCAAAATCTATTTTTATTAGTGCTATCAAATTATTAATATTTTTAATCAGATTAATCACAGGATTCCTGTAGATTAATTTCAATTAATCACAATTAATACCATTCCTTTTTAATCAAAAATTTCCAATCTACTTTTGTGTTTTATTTTTCATGAGCAAATAGACACAAGAATGCACTTAATGTTTTTTGTTACAAGCTTGGCAAGGCATAAGCTGAAGTACTAGCAGATTCCCTGATTAACATACACTTGACATTACTATACTATGTTAAGATGAAATTTGTAAGTATTTTAAAGTGAAAAGATAACTATGTCATGCAGAGTGTGCATAATACTTTTTTTCTGGTCAACTCTTCTGTCTTGGGGGGCATTTTTGTACTTCAATGTCATCTTATTTAGTGTCTTCTATTTTTCCATCTGTGCATTTGTGTATGTATAATGCTAACTAATTGGACAAACTGCAATAGACATTCACAGTCATTCTGTGCTGCAGATGCATTCAGCTTTTTAATCAGATTAATCATGGTGATAATTTAATACACATTGATGCATTCATTTTCACAGCCCTATTTTTTTAATATGTAGTAACTGGTAAATAACTATGTCTTCAAACAGAGTTTGGGTGATATTATGTTTTTGGTCCAACCCGTGCCACTGGCTCTGCCACTGCCAGATAGCTTTTGTGTTAACATGGTAACTTGACAGATATTCGTTTTAGAAATTCCATGTTTTCCATATCAATAAATATGGAGAGAAAGAACTGATTCAATTTTGAACAATTGACTATTTTTAGATTGTCCACAAAGGAGTGCTCAAAAGTTTAAAATCACCTAACATTCTTCTGTTCATATCTCTGGAGCTGTTTGTCTGATTTACTTGAAGTCAAATGCAAATGAAAGGTTGTGACCTGGGGCCACCTCACATCATGACGTCATAGCTGTCTGATTAAGGATTGGGGGGTGTTCGAGGATATACCTCTAGCCTTCACTTCCCATAGAGTAAGCCCAGTTGTTAAAGTCTTCCTTCCTAAACCATTGTCTCCTGACCTTTCAAATCATTTTTAACAGCTTAATCAGTCCTGAAATCTATTTCAGTTTTTATCCTGTGTTCGTAGTATGACTCATAAGTCACTTTTATGGGCCTTGTCATATAACCGTACGCCATTTCCAGTTGAGGAAAAATGTGAATGTAACTTGAAGAGTAATGAAGTTTTGAAAAAAATATGCTTAATTGAGAGTATTTTGTCACAAGTAGTGTTAATGCTTATATTATTATTTTGCTTATGATTTCCCTCAGTTTTAAGGTATTTCCTTAAGTAGATTATTACAAACGTCTGTCCAAATTGGCTTGCGTTTTACTGTATTAATGATATGTCCATGTGAACCCAAAGCAATCTGATCAAATTGGGTGTCATTGTAGAAGTACAACAACACATGGATCATGGATCAGTCATTCTTTAAGTGTGTATATAATGGATATTATTGTGTTCTGAGTTCACCACACCATAGAAAACATGTTCTTGACATCCCAGTCAGGATCGATTGATTAGGAAAAATCACCTACAATAAAATAGTGATAATGTAAGTGGTGGTATTCTGAGGTGTGAAACAGTGGAGGCATGTTCCCTGCACATACAGCCAACCTCTCAAGTGTCAAATACTGCTACAACCTCAGATATGGATTCTCATGGTCATTTTTATTAAACTCATTCAGTCATACATGTGAGAGCCACCACAGCAAAAGGACAGTGACCAACCCAAGAATCTGTGTTGTTCCTCTCAGTCTGTGCTTTCCCTAAATCTTCCATGGACAAACTGACCAACATCCAGCCTATTTTTTTAATAGTTTAATAAACTGCCTAATCATAATAATCTTATTTTGGCACACTTAACCAAGGAGTTACTTTCCCAGAGTTGGAAAACAATAGGGATCAGGTCACTTTAACCTCCTTTACCATTCCACACCCTGTTGTGTACTGTGTGTGTGTGTGTGTGTGTACTATGGAGCATCAAAATCAGTTTACACAGTATGTGACCAAACTGTCCTGTTTGGGAGGACCTCTACCTATTGTGTTTACACAGCAAATGGGTACACAGAAACCTGACCTCGGACACTAAACACTAAACTAAACTAGCTCAAACAATGTTCATCTGAAGCCATTTCTGGCCCACATAAGAATCAACAAAACAAAAAGTGAAAAGCAGTTTAATTAGTCTAAGTCAATCAATAACCACTGTATAGTCGGTCACATTTTCTAACGTGTTTAATGTATTTATAAAGAAATCTTGGTCCTTTTACACAATTTTGTAGTAAATAGAACCCTTATTCACAAAGCATTTAATTTCACTGTTGTTTTTGCCATTTCCTTACCTTATGGTCTTTGTGTCACTGAATTGCTTTCATTCTCAATCGTAGTTCTTGTAATTCCTTCAGTAAGTCTGTAAGTCTCGGGTATGTGTCATTGTAAGGAGATAAGATCAACTGCATTTATGCCATATAGCTTTGAGCAGCTATTGATGTTTCAGAATGGTCTCAAGATATGTGAGAGTTTACACTTAAGAAAAAATACTCTGTCATGTTTGACTGCTGTACATCATCACAGTCATAACAAAAATAGTCAGGAGTTTGAGCACATCTTAAATAGCTTGCTATGTGTTAAAGTACAAAGCTTGTTTAAGAAGTTGACTTCAGACTAACAGTAACTACAAGATCAGGAAAAGGTGTTTTCAGTTAGTTTTTATCCACTACAAATTGATTTTACATTAATTTGGTCCATAATTCCTAGCCTTATACTTGCAGGGGGGAAACCCTGCTGTTATTTCTTCTTGACTGTAATTTTAAATGAGGTCTCTATCACAGTGTAGTCAAAAACTAAAGGTTGAATGAAGTGGTTTGTTTGAACTCAAATAATCCTGAGTAAGATGAATATGAAGATACAGCGAAACTTATATTTTCATGAAAGAAATGCCATCGCTTTTCCCGTTTTCTACATAAAAGCAGAGATGCTCTAATATTGTCCCAGCATCTGCATTTGACTGCATGACTTTGCATAAAACCTCACTGTGCAATAATTTCTCATTAGTTGTTTAATCAGCTCTCTGTGCCTTTTAGTAGTGCTTCAAGCCAGAGGCCCCTGCGAGTAGTTATAATAGTGCTGGACTAAGCAGGCGTGTACATGATACTGCAACACGGTGCACTGTAAACCATCCGTCACTATCCAGTAGTAGCAGACAACCTGCAGCTTATTAAGTCCAGTGGGAGATCAGATCAGTGGGTGGCCAAGGCTCCGTCAGATGAAATGGAGCGCTTTGTAGCTATACTGAGACTATGAGGTGATGGAATCTGGCAGCAGAGGGTTAGATGCAGGGCACACGTCATTACCTCAGATGTTGATTTCAGGGTTATCCTGAATCGAAGGTGTCCCTCTGCTTCACATCACAGGCATCTCTGCTTTTAATCCTCTCTCAAGTCAGTCATATAGAGACATGGGGGAACGAACAGTATGATGCCGGAGGATCAAAGTGAGAGTTGGAAAGCTTTGTTACTCAAATCTTCTCTTTTTTCTCCTTCACCCTCAGCCCCAACACCTTAGCTGGCATCGCCTCATCTATTCTCCTGTTTGTGGCGATCATAGCCACAATGGTTTGCTGCTTCATGTGCTCCTGTTGCTACCTGTACCAGAGAAGGCAGCAGAGGGGCAGGACCCCCTATGATGGTAAATGTCTTTTCTCTGTTATCATGTTTAGGATTCAAGAGTCCTTTGTCATTCAGACATAACTTCACAAATGCACTGTTGAACAGAATTTTGTTGCATTTAGCCATGTCAAAAAACGTCCGAATAAACACTCTAAAATAAGAATAAAAGAATCATAATAAAATGCGCAAAAAAACAAAACAAAAACCTGTCAGCAAGGATCTCTTATAAATGTATTATATATTAATAAAAGTGCAAATTGTTCGTGCAAGAGTGAAACTATGTTCAGCAATGAAGGTAGATGAGTTTAGAGGTAGATATGTTGAAGTTATTATTTGAAGTTTCTTATGGAATTTAAGGTTTTGATGGCAGTTGGGTAAAAACTTTCGTTCTGCATGGCAGGCTACGATACCTTCTTCCAGACGGTATGTGCTGGTGACTGATGCAAAGCATTTCCCTCCACGGTAGCTTGCACATACAGCTGTCAGCATGATGAAATTTTGGCTGATTATTAACCGTCTTACAAATAAATGTAAGACAGCTTACATTAGCTTATTTCTACCCATAAAGTACATATGGTGAAGAAAAAGCCACTATCTGGCCCTGAATTAAAATATTATGTCATTTTTATTACCTAATGAATTACTATATAAAGTGAAATGGTTCTTTTTTTTAACATGGTAACTGTCATTTTGTTCCATTTTGTCATAAGGATACCCATTTAAGGTTAAGTCATTTTGATAGAATGAAATTATTTAAACATAATGTATGAAGACTATTTGCTATTTTTTCAGTTAATATTTTTTTCTTCCTTTGGAGAAGCTGAGTCATCTATATTATAAAAGCCAAGTGGCGTGTCTGTGTGTGTGTGTCCATGTGTCTGTCCAGGGACAACATCCAAAAAGAGCTGACTTGTGTGTTTTTGTATAAGGAACAGACTAGCAGAAACAGCAAATTGATAGGGCCAATATTTTGGGAGATATTAGTCCTTTTAGAATACAATAGCTTTACAATCATATTGCTATGACCAGAACACTTTGGCAGAGACTGCTGGAAAAATGCGATACAACATGCACGAATACACAACATAGGATAAAAAAAAAACTACAACATCTAAAACCCATGGATCCCCCATGGGTCAACGTGTTGGTTCAATACTTATGTGGAGATTTTATTGTCAAAGGTAGCAACTGAAATGCTGTGTCTGTAATGCACAACAAGACAAGCAACAGGAAATGTTTGAATGGGGAACAGCTGTGGAAAATGGTGGTTAAATATGATATTGTGCATTATTTTTATAGAAGAAGAAAAGCAGTGAGTATCAAAATAATTCAATGTGATGGGTCATGTTAAACATTTCTACCCACAGCCCAACAGATCCCAATGGCCAGTTACCCAGTGGAGCCCATGTATGACGCTTATGGCAAACCCCTGGGACCATCTGAGTATCCACACGTAGCTTATCCAATGGCGCCCCAGTACCCCGGCATGCCGCCACAGTACCCAATGATGCAGCCAGGGCCGTATCCACCCCACCCAATGGATCCTGCATATAGTCAGGGTAAGAACTTTACAGAAATACTGGAGGAAAGGCTTAGGTTTGAAATATTCCTCTGGAGAGCGACGCCTTTGACATTTTGACACCTCTGTGAGCTGCTCACCCAGACACAAAGGTCAACTCTGGAGGAGGCAGAATATGTCATACTATGAGACGAGTCACTCTGAAGGTTTCTGAAGCATATTTATGATCTCAAGTGAATAAATACTTCCAATGAGTTGAAAAGGAAACACAACTTAATGTTATATAACTTTGACTTAATTCCATAGATGAAAATGTTGCTCATCAGGCAGCAGGACTATTGTTAAGGTTAAATTATCAGCATGTATTTTTAATAAGAAAAATGTTTTGAAGATGCTACATTCCAGTAGTAGGGTTATAATAGTTACAGTAAAGATGAAGTGTGTAGTGTGGTGTGGGGTATTAACCCACTGAGACCTTGTTCTCTGCCAGCTTTTACTATTTCCTTCTGGTTTCTGGGTGTTGACCTTTGGACACTGACTTTGTATCTTTAGCCAGTTAATAACTGCACGGTGCTTCTGTGGAACAATATCAAACCCAAAGCCTCAGGTTTCATTCCACCTGTCGCTCGCCTCTAACACAGACCTGTCACATACAGACATCAGAGGAGGAGCTGTGTATTTGGGTTGTATTTCCAGAATGTTCCCATAGAGCAGTGATTCTCAAATCTGGTCCTCGGGGCCCAGTGTCCTGCATGTTTTAGCTTTTTCCTTATTCTTTCACACTTGGTTCAGTTGTTGATCAGCTCTTTAGAAGCCTGATAATGATGTAATGGCTTCCAGGTGGGAGAGGGAGATATTTTAAATTAAAATATATATATATAATTATTTATTTTTTTATGAAAATAATGTTTCATTTGTAATTTTTTTTGTTTTATTTTTGTATTATTATTTTTACTTTTTATTCATTTTATTTTTTATTTATTTTTATTTGTACAATTTGTTGTTATTTTTTAATTTAACATTTTTTATTTGTAAATGTATTTATTTAAGAAATGTCATGTATTTATTTTATCATTATTATATATATAAATATATATATATATATATATATATATATATATTTAAATTATTTTATTGATTTAAAAAAAGAAGAAGAAAACGGAGATATCTAAAACATGCAGGACACTGGGCTAACTTAAAAAACAACAACAACATGGAAGTGACATGCGCTAATGTGTATGTTTTATTAAAAAAAGAGGTCATGAGTTTAAGTTGTTTGTGCTAGCATAAAGTTTTCCTCTAGTAAGTGTACATTCAATAGTGCACTTAGTTGAAAACAGAGCCTGGACATCTAGCAGAGTGAGAAAAGCATAAAGCCACATCCAAACCACCCTCCTGCTACCACCCAGTATTGATCTGATTTCACTTCAGGAGGAACTCACTCATGTTAGACTACAGTTTTAAGTTTTTCTTTGTAGCTTTTGTAGTTATTTGTTAATGAGGATACTACATATTTATTAGCATTCATGGTGGTCTTTTGAAATCCTGCTCAAGGTTCCCATGTGACCCTTGGTGTGATTTATTTATTTATTTTTAATTATTTTTTTTTTTTTTTATGAAGTGCAAAAATTAAACGGAAAATATTAATAGTCAGGGGTGTTAAACTTGTTTTAATTCAGTATAATAACCTTTTAACAATAAAATGTGAACGGTCTGAATATTTAGTAGAATTTTAACAATATTCCGTGTGTTACTAAACATTTTGTCCATTTGTAGAGTCGATCTGTAAACTGTTAATAATAAGCTAGCACATAATATTGTAGAAATTATTCTTATTTCAGTTCCAAATTCCAAACTTTGAAATTCCAACCCTATTTTTCCCATACAAAATGTTTGTTTAATATTGTGTGTAATGCACAAATGCTAAATTGAACCATAATATTGTTAAAATTGCACTTTTTATCTGGACATTTACATGTTTTTTTTTTTTTTGGTGAGAATACGGTTTGTAGGCGTAAATATTTTCATAATTTAATGTTTTTATTACACTAAAACAAAGAGAAAACCTTGGAGTTGTCATGATTTATGCTGTTGTTTTAATGATTTGTCCTGCTTCCGATCGAACCAGGCTAAATGTGAACTAAAATGCCTTCAACTACCCTTTGTCTGAGACCACTTGTGCTTTTTGACGTGTTTCTCACGCAGCTCCTCCACCGTACTCCCCACCTCAGTATCCTGGCCATTGATGAGCTCGCCTCTTAAAAACACACAGCAAGGAAACCACAGCGACCGAGAGAAAAGACTGTTCCAGAAGAGGAAGGCAGCGTCACTCTCTCCATCTCTTTTTCCTGTCTCCAACCACTCAGATCCACAGCTCCACTAGCAGAAGTTTGCTCGCGAAATAAAACCCAGAGGGACTGAGAGGTTTCTCATATGATCAGTTTTGTTCATTTACAACAGCGTTTTGACTTTTCCCTGGAGTCTTTGCATACTTTAAATTCCCTCCTGCAACCCGACGCCGATCGCTCCCAGTTGGTTTCACAGACGTCGTCACACCATCCACGAACGTGTCCGACCACTGTTACTTCTACTGTGAAACACCCAAAGACAGGGCTCAGTATTTTATAAGGAGGTCACCTTTATGGATTTTTAACAAATGGAAGTGTCCTCCTTTTATTTGTCAAAGGGAACCAACGTTTTGATCCTTAATTTCTTATGAATTTGACTAATTGACGACCGAGGCTACATTACAGATCATTCCGACCCGTTCCACAGATATATATTACGTGATGTCTACCTTTTATCTTTTTAAATGTTGCAGAGGCTTAAGTGAGAAACTTAAATGAGAACGTTAGGGTTTTGATTCTGTTTCTTTTTTAAGGCGACGTGTTGGGATCATAGATTTTTCCGGATTTCCTGCTACTCTTCAGTCTGTGTAACGATTTTTGTCGCCTTCTTTCATATCTGACTTCACACACGTAGTACGTTAGCTGTATGGGTCTAATGTTAGTGTCTTCGATGTCGGCATGCTCCCCAGTCCGAACGATCTGCCCGCTCCTTCGCTTCTTTGCCGGTTTTAAATAAGAAGTCTAGTCTGTGGATTGATCTGGTTAAATCAGGTCGGAGGTCTGGCAGTGGAAGTTTATGTAACATATCAGATCAGGGGAAGTCACAGGTCAAACCTATTATGTCCCGCCTTACAACAAGTAACAATAAAACGTCACATATTAACTGTTGAAATTCCTATTTTGTAAATCTGTTCTTCTGCTGAATATTTTCCAATGATGTAACGGTTGTTTAAAAAAAAAAAAAAAAAAAAAGTATACTGTAACATAAGATGAGATGTTCTCTGCATTTGACTTGTCATTGACATTTAACTGTGAATGGGTACTCGCTTCCTGGACTAAGCTACAAAGCCAAAAATAACACTCAATGTTTTAATAAATGAGATTTTCTGTTTTCAAATGTCACATTCAGGACTTGTAAACTGCGAATAATTTATAAAAATGGGACAGGGTTTTGCATCTTGATCAGAAAATAATGGTCCTGTACCCTTTGTAAGATTTCTGAACTGATGTCTGAAGCATGGGTTGTATAGTTAATGTCTTTTTACTAATAGGAGGCACCTGACTGATGTTTTCAGGAGTAACACACTGAATAACTTCAACCTTGAATTACTTTTCCAAACACTGCTGATCACAGAGAAGCCCAGGCTTTCTCCCATGATTCCTCAACACTTTGTTTCACCGCTTAACCTTGCAATGAGTCAAGTGACTGGTAGATTACCCCGTAAATTATTTACCTCGACGGCAACATCCACATGTACAGATTTGTTGAGCCTTTGTAAAGCACAAGGAGAAAACTGGAATTTTCTTTGTAAGATGCTTTCATATGTAGTTTGACATGCATTCGCTTAATGATGTTTCTATTTATTTGTGCTTCAGATCAACTCCATGAGTGTGTTTTAACAAACTGAGATCAGTTGCGAAGTAACTTGTCTAGATATGGCTTTTTGTCTGTTGTCAGATGGATGGTAAGACATTGTATTATAAAGTGAGTTTTTATTTCTATTAACATAAAATTTAACTTTGGAATGTAAAGTCTGCTGTGTCTTTTAATTTCATTTCAATATTTGACTCAAGAGAATTTTTTTGCCACCAGTTGTACGAAGTCGTTAAGTACTTCAGTACTTTTACGTGGCCAGAATTTAGGGTGACTGTAATTGAGAATCAATAATTAATACTACTTTATTCTACCGCCCTCTAAAATGTTGCGACAACTCCCATTCACTTTGAATGGATGTTTCCAGCCTTCTGAGGGTGAATTTTTTTTTTTTTTTTCGATAACCGCCCGCTGCGCCATTAACGCCTGCTGCCAATGGCAATGAGTTTTGTCACTTCAGATTCACGGTACCTTATCATTCCACAGGTAGTTCGGCCACTTTGAAAGTAAATATTCGCTACGTTGTAACGGCTATTTTATCCAATCTGTTAGAGCAGTAGCAGTAATAAGCTGTAATAACCTGTAAAATAAGCGGGATAATGTATTGCCCATGTGTGACTATCAAAAAATATCCTCCTTCGGGGCGGAACAACAACTGTTCGGCCTCGTCTGGGAAATATTTTTCTCATAGTCACATGTGGGCAATACATTATCCCTTACTTACATTTCATATTTAAATTTATCTCAGTCTTTTCATTCCACTAGTCTGATAGCTACAGTTACTTTTTAAATGAAATAATATAGTCAGATTTTAAAATATAGACTCTTGTCTTATAAACACAAACACCTACTTGTGCATCTAAAGTAATAGAATGTCATCGAAATGTTTCCATGATTTAATTCAACCAGTGAATATTTAATATATTTTAAATTCATGATATTTCAAATGACATATTTCAAACCATTTTTGTTTCAATTTTGACCATTATAACTTACAACTCCTAACAATCAAAAATACAAAAGGAATTTCCCACCTTTTCCAAATATTCTAGTCCTTTTAACACTTCTACCAAGTACTGAGGACCTTTATATACTGACTACCATCATGGTTTCATGTCAGTTAATGTTTAAATCATCAACTCCTTAAAACCTGAAATCATTATTCAGTCACATTTTTTGCTTTTCTTCCTGCTCAGATTTATCTCTTCTCTTTCCAAAATGTAACTTACTTGATTTAACATCTTTAAAAACATCTCCACCTCCAACATGGTGGCACAACAGATAATTCAGTATTATTAATCTAACAATGCCACATACAAGGATGAGTCCAAGTACTGCTTCTACTTCACTTCTTCTTCTTCTTTTTTTTTTAATTTTGCTGCTAATGTTTGTTCTCTTTCTCTTATAGAACTTATCATGCAGGACTTTTTTTTTTGTAGCATTTTTAGATTTATGTAGAGGTGGTAAGTAACTAAGTACTGTATAAGTATTCCATTACTGTACTTAAGTAGATTTTTTTCTAGGTATCTGTACAGTACTTGAGTGTTTAATTTTCTGGCAACTTTTTACTTTTACTCCTTACATTTGTGCATAAATATCTGCACTTTATACTCATCACATTCTCAGAGTAGTCTTGTTACTTTTTCAAACTAAACAGACATGACCGTACGAAAAAATAAGTCACTTCAGAGAGAAAATCACAGGAGAGAAATTATGACTTTATATATGTCATAATTGTGACTTTTTTCTCCTTATAATTATGACTCTCTATCTCAATTGTGGCATTTTATTTCATTATTTTTATTATTATTATTAGCTCATCCAGGCGATGTCCAATGAGCTATTGTCGTCAGGCTTCGTCCGTCATCGTCCACAATTTGCTAAAAATCACTTCTCCCTCAGTTCTCAATGGATTTAAAGTCTGATTAATTCATTAAATAGATCTAAGCACTGGACACAAAACTTATCTCTTTGTCAAAATGTGGCTTTATAAACAATTTCTTTACAACCTTTTTCCCCAGTATCTCACTAAAATGTCTCCTCCCACAATTCTCAATGAATTTCAATTCCAATTGATTCACTGAGTTCAGTTTCAATCAAGATCAAAGACAGTATTTGCCACCAACCTCCTGGTTAACATTTAATAGCTTTAAACACAGTAATATGTCATTACCCAGTTACCTACTTTTGTTCAGTCAGGTGTTACCCCAGAAGAGCTTTGGGGGCTTCCTATACCATTCACACTGTTTTTGGCATTTGTTGATAAAAACACAAACACACAGTGGGATTGATTTTATCATCTATTAAATGACTCCCTTTTGTTCATAGTAAGACATCACAGCTGTCAAGTCCAGATGAGCACAGGGACAATAGCACTATCTTTTTTAGATTTTATCTCATAATTTGGACTTTTATATCATAATTATGCATAACTTATCTTATATTTATGACTTTCTCATAACTTAGATTTCTTATCTCACAGTGTTGACTTTTAATCTCATAATTGTGACTTTTTAATCTTAATTCTGACTCTTTTTTTTTTTTCAATTGTTCATTAATGTTCTGTCCATGCCCACAAAACTCAGTAACTGTGACCTGATCAAACACATTATATTTACAGTAACTCACTTTTAAAGGCTTTATTTTTGGAGACTTTTGAAACTTTTCTGATTTTCCGTGGTTCAATATGTATTATTTAATCAATGGCAAAAATGCAATTTTACTTTTTACTTTATTACAATCGAAAAGTTGTAGTTTTTTACTTTTACTTAAGTAAAAGAGTTGAATCAGTACTTTTACTTTTACCACAGTATTTCTTTCACACAAGTAGCACAGAATGTGAGTACTTTTACAACCTCTGGATTTATGTTTTGCTACTTGACATGGGTAAATAATCTAAATACACGTTGAAACACTTTTACTACAAACCTATACACTAAGTAAAAGTGGGGTAATTTTTTGGCCACTAGATGTCCATATTTACCTCCTAAACAAATTCCAGACCTGCTTTTTCATGGTCATTCATCAGCATGATCTAGTCAATAAAAACATACATTTTAATACTTTTAATTTGAATACTTTTAAGACTCAGTGCTTAGCACAAATGCTTTGTTTTGGCCTAATATTGCATATTATATACATTACCATATTAACCATTATTACTTAAATAATATTTTGGAAGTGTTGAAGATGCAAAAAGTTGCTCAAAAATACAGTAAGAAAAAAACAAAAAAACAGATTTCCATATTTCAAACTGAGAGCCATTAGTCTGTAAGTAATGAGCAACTGGGCTCAATGTAAATATGAATTGTGTAATAGGAAGTCTGTAACTCAGCTCTGGCATCTCTGTAAACTTCAACCCTTCCCATTACCTTTAAAGGAGTGTGGACCCTGAACTAAATATGGACATGCACTTTCACAGGATTTCAAAGAATGTCTCAGCCTCACAGTCCAGTTTGATGATGTGAGGCTCTCGCAGTTCGTCACTGGTACCCTTCACTGTAAGGCAGCCTCCTCCTCATCCTCTTCCTCCTCCTCCTCCTCCTCCTCCACTGAGTTTGGGATTCATGCCTCTGGTGGCTTTTTGGTGAGCAGGACCTGACAGGATAGCCAGATAGCTTTGGCCTATATGGGAATATTTGACTTGTTGTCATAGGATCAATCACACAGGAATATACATTCCTACAAACATCACCTCTAAACAATTAAATACTCCTCGTGGTCAAGTTTTTACTCCAGATATTACAGAAGCAACCATGTCCAGGAGAAAGGTGAGAGGACTGACTCGGACAGGGCGTCAGGTCAGTGAGGACCCAGACCTGGACAATCTGCTGTCCACACTGTCCCAGGAGGAAGTGGAGGAGCTGGAGAAGGACATGATGAAAGTACCGGACCTGAACCCAGAGGACGGGAAGATCATCGTCCAAGGGGAGAGTCAACCTGCACAGGCACCTATGACCAACAACACCCAGGACAGTAAACCAGAGAGGGACTCCAAAGGGAGGCTCAGTCAGAGGGAGCAGTCATTTGAGGTTTGTTTGCACTGTTTATCAATGAGAACATTGTGTTTTTAGCACCATCACAAAAGGCTGAGAGTGGAAAACATGGGGCAGTTTGAACACTGATTGAACACTGTCCTTCTTAACATCCCAATGTTATAATACAAATATCAGGAGGTTTTGTTTTTTTTGTTGTTGTTTTTTTACAGGTTTTTATTACAGTAGTTTGTGTTTTCAAGTTTTACAATGGGATAGTTAACAAGTTTTCAATAGTTTCATATGAGCTCTTCAGCTATTAAAAGTATTATATTAGAACCTGGGAATGATTGGAGGAAAAAAAAATATCACATGTGATTTGTCATTTACAAAAGTATTGTTTATTATTAAAGTCCTGGCTTATAAAAACACTTTTGATGGTTGTAAACCATTAACAGTTTTTAGAATTAGGCTAAAACTAAAGCTGATTTTACATTTTCACTTTAGTTTTGTGTTGCTTTATTCAGTGTAGTTTCCATATTCTTATTGTTTTTGTTAACTTATCTTAAAGCTGATCTGCAAATGGTAGATTTCTGCATTACATAACAACTAGACTGTCCTGGGTTATTCTAATGATAGCTTTCATGTTCTGTTATTCATTTCATTTGAAGTAAACAGCCAACTAGACCCCATGCATCCAGAGACAATCAGCTTACATGTCCTGGTCCCCTGAGTTGGTTTCTGTTCCAGGAAAATTATTCCCTCTCTCTCTCTCTCTCTCTCTCTCTCTCTCTCTCTCTCTCTCTCTCTCTCTCTCTCTCTCTCTCTCTCTCTGTCAGTACTTCCTTACATCCATTTCATATAATTGAATCATCTTCGTGCAGCTTCTCAAAAAACATGCCAATATTTTCTGTGAAATAATAGATGCTCTGACATAATAGGTGCCATTGGTCCAGGGATTTCTCTCTGGTTGTGTGTTTAAAGCAGAGGCACTTCAGTGGACGGAGCCATGGCCCTGTGGTGCTTCTTAATCCCGGCCTGATGGAATTCCTTGGTTGATTGCTCCTACACTCACTGCCTTTTAAGGATACATCTGCCAGGGCCACGGCCTCACACGGCAAAACAGATGGAGACTCACAAATCAAACACTTAGCAAGCTATTTGCAGCAAATGTATCCCTGTGCTATAAAAACAGTTCCTTGTGCTTTTGCAGACTATAAACACACATCCCATATTGTGTCAGACAAAATGTGTGTGTTTACAGTGAGCAGATAGTTGGGGAGTTGTTTTATAGGGAAGGAATACAATATATGCCACAGTATTTAGATGGAGCAGTGTTACATCATACTGTATGAGCCGTGCAGTATAAACTATGTCTAAAAAACATGGGTTTAGGGTTAGGGTTAGGAGTAGGGGTAGGTATAGCTTAACACATCCATACATTTTACTCTTTACATTTTCAAACAGGCCCTGTTCCTCTTTTTAATGCACTTGAGGGGAATTATGGATATCTAATTTGTAACCTTCTCAACATCCAGACACTGACACATAGAAAAGAAGGTCCATTGGAGTATCATTGGTCTCATATTGTTTATATAAGCATGGAGAATGAAACATATATGTATAAACAAGAGGCCACTGCAAAATTTTGTCTGATTTTACCATTTATAAATTTGTGTTGGAGTAAAATGAACATTTTAGTTTTATTCTCTAAACTACCAACAAAATTTCTCCCAAATTTAGAATAAAAATCTTAATATTTAGAGCATGTATTTTCAGAAAACGACAAATGGTCAAAAGAGAAAAAAAAATGCAGGTGTTTTTAGACCTCAAATAATCCAAAGAAAACCACTTCATTCTGAGTTCTAAACAAAACATGTGGTGCCATTCACAACAAACCCTGCTCCACTGCAAATGTTTTACCTGATGTACCCTATCTCGTATCATGGTGAAAACACATTTTTGGTTAATGTGACCTTGACCTTTGATCTACATTTACCAAAATTTAAGGGGATCTATTCTGAACCACCTTGCACCTTTCGTTAAAATTTCATAGAAATTGGTCCAGTAGTTTTTGTGTAAAGTTTCTGAAAAACAGACAGATGGACAAACAAATAAACAAGACCCCCTCTCCTTTCGAGGGTGGAGTAACAGTACTAATGTTGTAACTTGGCAAAGGTTCAGGAATCAATATTTGGTGGAATAAACTGATTTTCAGTGGCAGCTTTCATGTATACCCATTGCTGTTGGATGAATTTTTGCAGTTCATGGTGTAGAAATTCAAAATGCTCAGCAGTGTTTGATGGCTCGATATCATCCATCTTCCTCCAGCAATTTTCAAAGTGGTTTCAAGTCTTGAGGATCAGCTGGACATGACAGAGTCTTCATCTGCTGGTCTGTTATCCACACCTTTATGGACCTAGCTGAAGCCAGGAGCACTGTCCTGATAGAAAAACCAGTCCTCAGATTTTGTGAACATTGTCAGAGCAGAAATCTAATAGTTTTCAATAGGTATTTTTGGATTCCATTACTTCCTGCCATACTAACAGCATGGTATTGGCCTATTGTAAGAAGGTAGCGATGGCCACAGTAGTGGTGTTTATAGTTCTCTTTCTTAAATAAAACATGCATCAGATGTTTATTGAGTAGAATAAGGTGTACTTGTGTTGGAATTGAACAAATACAAGAATGGAAAGGCTGTCATACATGCAGACATGCTAAGTTCAAAGAAAATTTCAGGTCTCCTAATCTTTTCCAGAGCTATAAAACAATAAAAAAGCACCGAAAGAACAATCATAATCATACATATTAAAATACCCATTCTGATCAATTTATTGCTTTTTGGTTTAAATGTCCTCACATTATATTTCTGCACAGTAACAGTCAACAGAGTTGTTTTCAGTGTCCTACTTTTGTTTTTAAAACTCTCCCGCTAAATCTCTAAATCTCAATGCTTTATCTGCTTTTGATTTGTTTTTATTTTTTTTGTTTTTTGTTTTTTTTTACACAATATTCAAATTATAAAAACACACACATGGATGATTAAAGCAAATTAATGTATTATATGATTTTATTTCATTTTTTTGCTTCTGTTTTTACTCTCCTATGCACTCATAATTCATTGGACCACCATTAGCTGTTATTACAGCACACACCTTTGTTCACGAAATGTATGCAATGTCACATTTATTTCAGTCATTTAAGGACACATAATATTACTGAACCTTTACCTGAGTAACTGAAGCCATCTCTAGTTATAACACCACCAACAGACTTCAATGGTTGGCACTAGACATGATGGGTAATCACTTGATCAACTCTTCTTTCACTCTGGAACAGACTGTGTAGATATAACCTTAAAATAAACCTGTTATGTAATATAACTTCAAATAAATCTAACATGACATTCAATATTGTATTCTTTCCACTGCAGGGTGACTCAAAGAAGGAGAGCCGAAAGCAGGAATACCTGAGGAAGATGGGCCTGAGCCAGGAAGGGAACGATGACAAGAACGTAGGCCTGCGACGACAAGGTAGTGTCCAAAGTGAAAGGGATATGAAGGCGGATGACAGAAATAGCAAAGGGCCTGATGGTTTGAGAGAGGAGCGAAGTCGTCTATCCAGTCGATACAGGAAGTTGGATTGTAAAGAGAGTGATGCCAAAGAGGAGAGCAACGAGAAAGAAAAACTGAAGGACAATACGCTAAAGGATCGACGAGAATTCAGAGAGAGCACAGGGAGCAAAGCAAAGGATATGATCTCTAAGCTGCAGGAGAAAAAAGATGACAGCAGAGAGAAGGAGAAGAGGGAAGACTGTAGGAGGAGAGATGACAGCAAAACCAAGGACATTATCTCAAAGCTACGAGAAAAAAGTGAAAAGGACTTAAACAAAGAAAAAGAGAGGAAATCTGAGCCGATCAGGACACAAGGGCTGGTCTCAAAAATGGTTAAACAGAACAAGGTGCAAGAAAGTCAAGTTCAAGAAAGCAAAACAGAAGAGAAAAAGGCCAAAGCAGATGAGAAGAAAACTGAGGACAAACAGAAGACTGAACCCAAACTTGAACGGCAAGTATCTGAGAAGAGTGACAAGGTGGAAAAAAGAATAGATAGAGACCAGCTGGTGAACCATAGTGACCACGTCAAAGAGAAAGACAGGAAGAGTGATGTCACAGAGAAGAAAACTGAAGAGAAAGAGGAGATTAACGCGCAGGTAAAAAAGGATGTGCTGAAATCCAGCAAAGAGAGTGAGAAAGAAAGTGAGAAAATTGCCAACTGTGTCACTAAAACTGCATCGAACAGCAAAGCCAAAGAGGAAGAGGAAGATGAAGACTCAAGCATGTTTGATGAGCTGATGGAACAGGTTCGAAACAATGATCCCTCCCTCACAGAGCTCAATGTCAACAACTCTGAGGTCATCAAGACGAAAACACTTATTGCCTTTGCAGAGGCTTTGCACAACAACACCCACATTAAAAGTTTTGCCTTGGCTAATTGTCGTGCGGATGATCACGTAGCTTATGCCATCTCAGGCACACTGCGCAAAAACAAGACCATTACCAGCATCAACGTGGACTCTAACCATCTCACCGGCAAGGGCATCCTGTCTCTCATCCAAGCCCTGCAATACAACTCCACACTAACCGAGCTTCGATTTCAAAACCAGCGGCACGTCTGTGGTGGGAAAACTGAGATGGAGATGACCAAGGTGCTTAAAGACAACACCACTCTGCTCAAACTGGGCTACCACTTTGAGCTAGCCGGGCCCAGAATGACCACAACAAACATTCTGAGTCGAAATATGGACAGACAGAGGCAGAAACGTCTTCAGGAGCAGAAGCAGGCCCAGGCCAATGGGGAGAAGAAGGGAACGCTGGAGGTACCCAAGACTGGAGGTGGAGGGTCTTTACGAAGCTCACCCAAGGCTTCCCCCAAACCATCGCCCATACCTTCTCCCATGCCGTCGCCAAAGCTCACTCCTAAAAAAGGACCTGGAGGTCTGGCTCCACCACCCCCTCCACCGCCTCCAGGTGGACCTCCACCTCCTCCGCCCCCTATGCTTGATGTGGATTCCCTGAGGAATTCACTGACTCCTGTGTCACAGAGGAAAGTGGATGGGAAAAGCCCAGGTGGTGGTAAGAACTCAAGGGACCAACTGCTCGCCTCAATTAGAGGAAGTGACATTAAACAACTTAAGAAGGTATGTAAAATGGATAAGAATGCCATAGTAACATTATCTATACATGCCAACGCACATAAATAATAACAACAACAATGCTAGAGGCTCTGCCAAGGTTCATACTTTCTGTCTTGTACACACCAACACATCTGTGTAACTATGGGAGTAATCATGATGTTGACACTGGTGGGGACATAGTTTGACGACTCCCTTGCCAGAGACAGCAACAATAAATAAATAAATAAATAAATAAATAAATAAATAAATAAGAACACAGCTAAAAAAATATGTCAACAAAAACTAAGAGACATTTTAGGAATGTTTTTTTTTTAATTTCTTAAGCCACATTTTGTCTGTTTTTTTATTGGTCATCTATAACTGCATTATATATTTAATTAATTATAGTTATCGTCACAAGACCATTTATGTCTAGTTTCGTCTCATTTTTGTCACGTGATAAAGGTTCGTTGATGACAATATTTTGTCACTATAAGGCGCACAGTCAATGAATGGTTTATTTTTTTAGGTTCTTCATATATAAGGTGCACTGGATTATAAAGCACATCAAGTGAAGTCCAAATCATTAGATAAAAAGTCAAAATTATGAGATAAAAAGTAAAAATTCCCAACTAGAATTAAGCCATATATAAGGTGCACTGTGGTTTTTGGAGGAAATTTAAGTATTTTAAGTGTCACCTTATAGTCCAGAAAATACAATACATTTGTTTCCCAAATGTCATGTAATTTGTCATTTTAGAAACTTCCAAATATTGGTATGAACACATCCATAGCATCCATGCGCAATTTTACGCCCATGTGTGTAACTCTCCAGATGAAAAAAGTATGCTTTTTTTGGTACCGAGATGAAATAATGTGTTAATTGAAAACCTGTTTAACATAAATAACACTGATGGCAGCTACCATCTCCAAGTGTAACAACAGTCAAAACTACAATGACTGGTCAATCCAAATGTCTCCTCGGGTGGACTAACCCTAACCCTAGTATACCTTGTGAACCATGTGTTGGAGTTGTACTAGGGAAAAGACATTAAAGGTATAGTTCATGATTTTTCACATGAATTTGTATAGAATCAGCGTCTTTACTCTGGTGCACCCACAGTGACTTACCCCTGACAGTGTCCTGTGAGTTGAGTTCTGGTCCGATTTTGGTCAAAGTGTTTCTTCTCAAAACAGTATGTGTTTGAATGAGTGATTTATTTACATAACAAAACCTTCACGGAACAAAAAATCACACCTCGTAATTGCTAGGAGCTACTTTCTCTTAATAGCGAGCAATGTGTGTTGTCACTGCTAACAGCTGTGCACCTGCACATAGCAGCTGCTAACACTGCCGTACAACTGATGAAAGTAGTTTGCTAAGGCGCACAGCCGTTACAACACAGTCACAACATGCATTGGACGCTATTGAGAGAAAGTAGCTCAAAGCAATTACGAGGTGTGAGTTTTTGTTCCGTGATGATTTTGTTATGTAAATAAATCACTCATTCAAACACATATTGTTTTGAGAAGACACACTTTTTAATTTCATGACCCCCAGGAAACTTGCCGGGACTACCTGCCAAAACTCGACTCACAGGACACTGTCGGGAGGTAAGATGCTGATTCCATACAAATTCACGTGTAAAATAGTGAACTATCCCTTTAACTTGAGACTATATGCACACAATATGTTGCATCAATGGCAGTATCAATATGTGGTTGTTATTATGGCGGTAGGTAACTGAGAGTATTGTTGAGTTCTATTATATCAACAACACAAAACAGACCCCATCATAAACTAAATGTAAGCACAAAAGAATGCACAAATCCTCCAGTGCACCTTTAAAGGTTATTTGAGGCATTTTGTCTATATTTGATATGTGGTGAGATAGTCTGGCTCACAGGATGTACTTTACAGGAATAACTCTTCCATTTAGCCAATGTTTAAGACCACTTTTTCCACCCTTCAGCTCAGTGTTATTTGAAAGAACAACAACCAGGGCAGTTTTCTTTCCTAATCCAGATTGATATGAGATGGTGCCAGACATATCTGGAGCCCTGGCACAGCAAAGTGTGGACATAGGTCTGAGAAACAGGACATGTGTGAAACAGAGTAGGGTAATGGCATGTACTGAAAGGCCTGGACAGTTGGGAATCGGATCAAACTCACTGCTAAAGGGGTTCATCTGTCCAGGTGGCATGTGCTACAACGTTTTATTTGTCAGGTCATCCCACAACTGTAATGTTCATGAAAATATTATAGTAAGATAGGATACATAAGAGTACAGTGTTTTGGCATTTCTTGAAGAAGTACTTTAAAATCTACCTTGCAATTCACCAAGTAGTTCACACTGTAAACCCTAATGTTCAAGATAATTAAATATATTAAGTTGTGAATACTCAAAATTTCAGAAATAGTACTACTAACTCAAATGTATTAAGTTACTGTAACATGTTTTTCTTTTTAAGTACTTCCAACTAATATATATATTTTTTATTAAGGGGAACTATTGTGGATATAAGTGAACATAACTTAACAACATATGAGGTACAACTGAGTGGAATTAAGTTATTAAATGCTGAGAATTATATTGTTCTGTTATTTCTATTGTTTCAAATAAGGATGATTGAAAAAAAGAAACTTAACTGATGTAGTAGATGCTCAAATACAATATCAGAACACTCCAAATAACCACTAATATCTATCACACCAAAAAACATTACAATCACAAAACACAGTAATTTTATTCAGGGCGGCTGTGGTTCAGTTGGTAGAGTGGGTCATCCAATGACTGAAGGGTAAGAGGTTTGTATCCTGGATCTGTCTGTCCACATGTCCAAGTGTCCTTGGACAAAGATATTGAACACTGACTTAGTCTCCCAGTAGGACTGATAGAACCTTAGAATACTAAGTTAATAAGTAATGTTTTAATTTAAGGATACTTTAATAAGCATCTAAATTTTAAGTTCTGGAAACTTGTATTTTTTAAGTTTCATCAACTTAAAATAATTGAGGCAATGAATTTTTTTTTTAGTTTTGCTAACTTATTAGGTTTTACAGTGCACAGTGAATCTATGCTGGAGGGAAATAAAAGTACATATAAGAGGTAGTGTAAACACATTTTTGAAAAACAAATATATATTACAAGAAAAAATAAATAAATAAATAATAATAAAAAAATGCCACTTTACAGTAGTTAGTTAGTTTTAGTTTCAGGTTGAAAAGGAATTATTTACAGTATAAAAGCTTTTTTAAGGTAATTGTTCAAATGTATTTGTGTTTTGTTGAAAAACACAAATACACATATTAGGTTTGTTGTTTTATCAAGGTTATAATGTCCATACATATGTATGTCTCAGTGTCTCTGTCAATACAATTTCAATATATAGGAAATGTGTGAATAAAATGCAACACAAACAGTTCTGAAATAAGGCCATGTTGGCAGTTGTAACTTTTTGCATGTAAATTAGTATATTGAATTTTGTCTAACAAATGTTTCCTATTATACTGACTTTTACCTGTAAACATCATACTCTGCACATATTTTTGTTGTCTTCATAAAGAGACAGAAGTAAAAATGTATTATATACTCACTACAACTCTGCTAAAACAACTCTGCTAAAAGTAGGCTTAGACTTTTCCATAGCACGTTGTTCATAAGTGACAAAAACAGAGTAAAAGCTATACCAGCATCAATATGTAAAACATTTCAATAATTCAACCACCACCAAGTCAAAACTGATTTGGTCTTAACGTGTTAATCAGATGTATGTTGACTTAACTTCAGTAAACTCACATATATTTTTCTTTCAGGTACCGGTGCCAAAGTGGTTGCAGTAATAAAGGTATTGGAATACAACGTGAAAAAGAGGAATGAGAGGGACAATAGACATCTCACCACAGGTCTGCCAGGAAATAAACTCTACAGACAAAGAGCTGTTCTATGGGACAGTTGGGAAAGTGAAAGACGAGATGTCCATCACTTGGATGACTAACCCTCACTATGAGTTCTCCCCTCAAACACTGGACCAAAAGGACTCTGTGGAGAATGAGTGATGCAGGGGTGTGGGTTTTTTTTTTTCTTTTTTTGGCCAAATTTAGAGAACGCCATGAGTTTTTGGTTGTTTATCTTGAGTTCATATTGTTGCTTTGCTGGTTATTTGCACTAGATGATATAAGGCCTATCATATAACATGTTGGCTTGTGTATGTGTCTAAATGTGAGCATGATGGGAGCATGTAATGAGCTTCACAGGAGATTCAGAATATAAATTTTAATATACAAAAATCTACTGTCATTAATTTGACCGTTTATTTATTTGTGTAGAGAGGGAATCCATCCTGTTCAAACTGGGAATTCTGAAAAGGTGGAAATATCAGGGAATTAACAAACAAACAAACAAACAAACAAACAAACATAATGGGCTGACTTAGAACCATCTGGGTATGTTAAAAATAAAGGTCAAGGTGGTCCTTGATTGTGTGTCTCATTGCCAAATCTCAAGATATCTCAGGCACCAGATTAGAAAGCAGCCCAGATGAATTCTGGAGCATGACAGAAGAGTTTAACATGAACAACAATGACATAATGCAGTTTGAATTTTTATCAGGAGGAGCACACGACTGTCCCTCAGTATTTGATGTTATCATGTGTACAGTATTTTAGCCAGAGTGTCTGAATAACTTACCTAACTTTTATTTATGTAACACTTCGACATGTCTTAACCTTAAAGATTTGGAAAAAAAACATTTCTGGCTTTGAGTCAACCTTCTTGTTGATGTTTGCCATACTTCTGAGTGAATGTCATTTTTAAAGGAACTGAATGTGATTACAATTTTCCTCTGGTGTTGCGTATAATGAAAGACTTTCCAAAATATTTGATAAGACTTGCCTTCCTTACAGAGCCTGTATATCTTCAATAAAAGATTCTGGTATGTTTGCAATGACAAGCCCCAAGTGTTACCCCTGCCTGACAACATGATGGAATATGTACAGTATGTGTAAACTGAAATATGACAGACTTTAAATAGATTTTTGGCAGTATTTTTAAGTATGATAAACGATATCAATTTTTAATGTTGTTATTACCGTCTTTGTACAATGTAAAAATTTTGTCATTGGCTTAACTAAAGCTAAAGGAAAAAATGTATATTCTACAAATAAAGCTGCATCACTATGAATTATTAGTTAATGCAATACACAGAGCCAGATTGTAAGAATAAATTAGGTGTTGTGTCGTTTACCCACAGTAAAGGATGTCTGAGTGGAAAACAGCTGAGTGAAATAAATTAAGAACATCAAATAAAATAATGGAAGATAATTAATGTGTCTAGATATGTTATTCTATTATCACTATCATTCCCTAAAATAGATAATTATTCCAGAATATTTTCTAGTAAGGACGGGTTGAAGACTGTTGAATACTAGGTAAATAAAGTTTATGGGCTTTGGCAGTGAAAGTGACAGTAGTTGAGCCTCATTTGGTTTTAAGTATTAGCATATGGCTCATGTTGTGACACCAGGTATAAACAAAAGCACTTATCACAATATTTTAGCAGCGGTGGTCGAAGTAGAAGTGCAGCTACTGTACTTGTGTAGAAAAAAATACTTTGGTCAAAGTAGAAATACTGATTCGACTGTCTGTCTGTCTGTTTGCTTGTTTGTTTGTTTGTTTGTTTGGCTGTCTGTTTGTTTGCTTGTTTGTTTGTTTGTTTGTTTGGCTGTCTGTTTGTTTGCTTGTTTGTTTGTTTGTTTGGCTGTCTGTTTGTTTGCTTGTCTGTCTGTCTGTCTGTCTGTCTGTTTGTTTGTTTGTTTGTTTGTTTGTTTGTTTGTTTGTTTGGCTGTCTGTCTGTTTGCTTGTTTGTTTGTTTGTTTGGCTGTCTGTTTGTTTGCTTGTCTGTCTGTCTGTCTGTCTGTCTGTTTGTTTGTTTGTTTGTTTGTTTGTCTGTTTGTTTGCTTGTCTGTCTGTCTGTCTGTTTGTTTGTTTGTCTGTTTGTTTGCTTATCTGTCTGTTTGTCTGTTTGTTTGTTTGTCTGTCTGTTTGTCTGTCTGTTTATTTGTTTGTCTGTCTGTCTGTTTGTCTGTCTTTTTGTTTGCTTGTCTGTCTGTTTGTCTGTCTGTTTGTTTGTTTGTCTGTCTGTTTGTCTGTCTGTTTATTTGTTTGTCTGTCTGTCTGTTTGTTTGTCTGTCTTTTTGTTTGCTTGTCTGTCTGTTTGTCTGTCTGTCTGTCTGCAGGATTACGCAAAAAGTTCTGAACGGCATTTGATGACACGTTCAGGAATAATAGATAATGGGTCAGGGAAGAACCCATTAGATTTTGAGACAATGGAGGTTAAAGGTCAAGGTGACACTAAAGGTCAACAGCTAAAACACATCAGTGGTAATATTTCAGGTTTCAGACAAGATAGAAAGTCAAATTTGTTTGCATTCACATGGTTTCACCTTCAGACATCAGATGGGTCAACACCTATGGCTCCATCACGTCACGTTTTGACGCCATATCAAACCTTGGCGGAGGTCTGTTGTCTCTGATTACTACCCACTCTCGGGGTGGCACAGTGGTGCAGTGGTTAACACTTGTACCTCACAGCAATAACGACCCTAGTTCAAATCCCACACCAGACCTTTCTGTGTGGAGTTTACATGTTCTCCCTGTGTCTGTGTGGGTTTTCTCCAGGTACTCCAGTTTCCTCCCATCATCCACAGGTTTATTAGTTAATCTAAATTGTCCATAGGTGTGAATGTGAGAGTGATTGTTTGTCTATATATGTTCAGCCCTGAGATGAACTCGACACTCATACAGGGTGTACCCCGCCTTCACCCATTGTAGCTGGATTAGACCCCCCAGTGACCCTGTAGAGGATAAAGCAGGTTCAGACAATGATACAAGACTCTTCCATTCAGTTTAATACTCACTTTACAACTGCTTTTGCCCCCAGTTCTCTTTCAGAGGCTACATTTGAACAGTTCTGTCTTCATGCAAACCAGAGATGTAGCATACTTTACTTTTAAACATTATTTAAAGGTATTTTAACGGCTGCCTTAAGCATTCTTTTAATATCAGTTGCATCACGTCAGCAGACTTTTGCACAACAGTACCTAAATATATGCTTTTACCTTTTATGGGGACTATTATAACCAACACAAATGTGTTTTATGTATCACATATGCAGAACATCACATCAATAGTCACTATTCTCTAAGCCTTAGAAAATGGTGCATGAAGTCAAAAATAAATGGTGACCACTGTCCCTGGGGTCCTGTTTTTGTCCTGTAGCTAAAACATCCATTTTCACAATGCTCTTGCTCCATCCCTGTGCACAGCCACATCCTGTATAGAAATAAATACCAACCACTAGCATAAAACAGTATATGGAAATGTTTTGCATTTGTAAATGTAACGACTTATTTTACATTTATCACCACTATGCACATTATTACTGGTCTGCACTCCTGCAACCCAAAGTGCAAAGCCTTCCTTCCATCTGTTGCTCTTTAAACAAAAGCAAACAGAGGGAGGTGAGTGTTATGTACTGATCAGCTGGCCAGGGAACTATCAACTTTGTGTTCACAGGAAAAGAAGAGAAGGACAGCAGCAACAGGCCAGTTTATGTCTCCATCGCCCTGCCTCAGCCTCTGCATCCATGAAATGTCTATATTTGGTCATTTCTCAATGAGGGCTTGCTCTGCAATTCATTCCTTTCTTGTTCCTAATAATGGGCTGTGAGCCAGCGGTCTGTCGTTTTAGCTGTAGCCTCCCCTGACCAACTGCACTGAACTCAGATGGAAGAGAAACAGAGAAAAGGGGAGAGAGAGGAATGAAAATGTTGAGATTACTGGTTGGCCACTGCCAGCAGAGGTAATCTGAGGAGAATGTGGTTATCATTTATAAGCACAAAATGACTTGTGAACATTACAACAGTGGTTCCCAAACTTTTTGTTTCCCATGGAGCCTTCCCAATTTTGGGTACATGAAAAGCTGTACACCACACCCCCCCGGCATACACCAAGTGAATATTATTATTCAACATTTTATTGGCAGCAATTGTTTTTTTTTTTCTTTTCCATTTTTGTCTTCTGTAGAGGACAAAAATTTATTACTATGTCTCAGGAGGATATAAATGTTTAGTAAAGGTCAAAGGGCACATCATCCTACCTCTGGCTAGAGATTGCACACCGCAATTTTTAATTTTTAACCTTTTCAATCTTTTCAATCTTTTAAAACATTTAACCTTATTATTTTAAACTGTCATCGCCATTGTTTGTTTATTTATTGCTGTTTTTATTAGAGTGGGCCCACTAAAGTGCAATTTCTTTGTAATTTATGTGCAATGACAAAGTATATTCTCATCATCTGAACCTGCTTTATCCTCACTAAGATCGTGGGGGGTCACTGGGGGCCTAATCCAGCTACAATGGGTGAAGGTGGGGTACACCCTGTATGAGATGACAGTTCATCTCAGGGCTGAACATATATAGACAATCAATCACTCTCAATTTAGATTAATCAATTAACCTATCAGTGCATGTCTTTTGATGGTGAGAAGAAACCGGAGTACCCGGAGAACATGCAAACTCCACACAGAAAGGTCTGGTGTTGGACTCAAACCAGGGTCCTTCTTGCTGTGAGGCACAAGGGTAATTACTTCGCAAAAGTAAAGTATATCCTCTCCTCTCCTCTCCTCTCCTCTCCTCTCCTCTCCTCTCCTCTCCTCTCCTCTCCTCTCCTCTCCTCTCCTCTCCTCTCCTCTCCTCTCCTCTCCTCTCCTCTCCTCTCCTCTCCTATATTCTATTCTATTCTATTCTATTCTATTCTATTCTATTCTATTCTATTCTATTCTATTCTATACCACCAGAGGGAGAATGTGAGAGTGAATCAATAATGTAAAGCACTTTGGATGCTATCCAACTAGGCTGGAGTGTGGATCAGAAGTTCTGCTTATAGAGAAGAGGGGAGACCATTCCTATCATTTCAATATGCCTTAAGAAATGTATGTCTGTTTCCAATCTGTTCCCCTAGACTACCCTGTTAATAAAAAAGAGCTTGTTTTATTCTTTTAAGTGATGTAAATATTTTCTTTGGTTGCTATGTAATGTCTTACACTCCAGTATTAACATGTTGAACAGTTTCCACTTCTTTGCATTTGGTGCATATGTGAGCAGAACTGGATAAACTGACTTATGAATTACGGACAGCCTAAAATCCAAAAATTACTGTTTATCAACAGTTTTTACCTGATATTTTACGTTGTTTCTACATGTGACAGATTCTAACAAAGCTCCATGTCAGGTTTGTTCATACAGTGTTTGTGTGAACTGGCCCTTTAAGTCCTTCCAATCTGCTCTTACGTCATGGATGATCATCGTTACGTCGGAGGGAACAGCGAAAGAACAAAATGGAGGAGTATGCCAGAGAACCATGGTCAGTGCTTTAACCAAAAAAAACATATTTTTTCCTCTTTGTTTTTGAAGACTACTTTACAAATCTGTTTGGTTTTATTTTAACCATGAACTGTGTCTAATTGTTTTCACTGTACACCATGTAGCTTGTTTGTAATACTGCAATCTGTGTAGTTAGCCTACGTGAGGTGAATGCTAAGTGTACGTAGGATTTCACCCAGTGTGTGCTAGCATTTGTAGCTCTATGCTACATCATGTTGTAGTGACCTTGTCGGTATTACATGTGACTTTATTACATCTAGCAACCTTATACCACTCGCTTTACTTTTTTACAACGCCATACGTTATGTCCAATGAATACTTAACACATATTTGATATGAATGTTAATCGTTGAGTTTATGTGGAGGTTAAAGGGTTGTTTTGGTCCATAATGTACCTAGCTTAGCTGCTAACATGTGTGCTGTCTGTTGTGGGAGTCAGTATTAGTCAACAGCTGAATTCTTCGTGAACTTTTGCCACAGCTTGTAATCAACTTAATTAAAGCCAAACATCACGTTTTGACAATGGCTTGGACTTTGGTAGATCGTCTATAGTGAATGGAAACACCTGGAGGAATAAGTTGATAATACCCACCTTCCTTTAGTAGATATTCTCTCTTTACCAAATGTCGACTTTCACAGCAGCAGGCAGCGTAATGAGCAGTAAGGAGTTAAGTTAACGGTGTCGTTTCTTTTTAAGTTATTTGTACGTTTTTCTTTGTAAAGTTATAACTTTGACATCGGATTTCAAAAGGCTATACATATGACATTGAGAGGTCGGCAGAGCCAGTTGTGTAAACGAATATGAATGTTATTTTATGTCAGCTGATTAAACACCATTGCATTGTCAAGGTTGATTGTAAGAATTTAGCATTTCTGATTTTTTCACTTTTGAACTGACTACCTTTTATGCAACTTCACTCCACTTTCGTTTTACACAAAGTAACATACATGTACTCAAAGTGCATTGAGTATACTAATAGTGTACCAGAGAGTTGAGATTACACCATTATTCTTTGCCATGGTAACATTTGACTCCTGATCATTATGTAACAATGGACACCAGATAATGACTATGTTTATAATTGCAGCCCCTGGAGGATTGTGGATGACTGTGGGGGGGCCTTCACAATGGGAGCTATTGGAGGAGGAATATTCCAGGCGGTTAAAGGCTTCAGAAATGCACCTGCAGTAAGTGTTGTCATATTAATTAAAACTGTAGTCTTCTTTTACTCACATACAGTAGGCTTATAAAACTGTAAAACTGCTGAGGTGGCTCTGAATTGCTGGATTTCTTACATTAGAGAGTAATTACATTACATTGGTGTGATCTAGAAATTGGATGTAGCATGTTGATTACTGTTTGTGTCACTGTTAAATCTTTTGTGTCCCCTTGTCTGTGTTGTAGGGTATGAGCCATAGAATGAGAGGGAGCTTAACAGCCATCAAGACTAGAGCCCCGCAACTTGGAGGTAAAACATCTGATTAAATGAAGCGTCATTTAAGCTACCTGGGTTTTTTTTTTTTTTTTTTAAAGCATCCATTGATAGGAAAGCTTGACTAGGGAATTTTTTCCTCCATTCACGAGGAGCAGAATTTGCCTTTTTATGATCAACATCTTACAAGGAATTATCGTCATCTGTGTATGGCTATATATATTGGCTATATATATTACTGTGCTAAGTTTTTGTAAAGTAAAGACCATTTCTCATAACACGCATTAGTAATACAATTCCAGGTTACTTCACAAAGTAGGAAATTGCTTTGCAGATACTTGGAAGATTTGAAATTGGAGAAAGTAAAGCATTACCTAAATATCTATCATTTTTGTGTTGCAGGGAGCTTTGCAGTATGGGGAGGTCTGTTTTCCATGATTGACTGTGGTTTAGTGAAAGTTCGAGGGAAGGAAGATCCCTGGAATTCTATTACAAGTGGGGCTATGACAGGAGCAATCCTTGCCGCAAGAAGTAAGTGAACTTAGAGAAAGCCAGTAGTTAGTTGTCACATGTCTATGAATTTAGACACTTTCAGCTCATTGTGTTAAGTGTATACTCAATATTATGTAATGTATTGCCTAATTAAAATACCAGACACCAGGTGACAGGAGTTGCATTTTGTGGCTATAGCTGAAAAAAAACTCACAGGTTTCATATTTTAATCTGTGTATTTAGTACTTAGTTAAAATGCACCTTTTTATATTTGGTGACAAGCACTTTGATCAAATATTAACATTACAGTCAAAGCATAAAAAATAAGATATTTGACCTGGTTCATATGGTGGTTTTGATAGAGCTGACTTCTTCTATCATAATGTATAGACTTGTATTCATTATAGTAGGATATTTGTAAGTGCAAATTCAGTTATGAAATAGCTCAACATAACATTTCATCCCATCCTGTCGACAGAACTTAAATACAAAGAGCAATCTGAGAACACTTACCGTAAATGAAAATGACAGACTTAAAATAATAAAACTCACAATTATGGTTCCATATCAAGAACCTTATCAAAAGAAAATACAGTTAGCAAATGCCATATCAATATTTATAGTGTTATTGTTTTTTGTTTTTTTTACATGTTAAGCAGTTTTTCTGTGAAAATGTCATTACATATACCACATTTCCACTAAGTGGTCCGGACTAAACTCTATTTGGCCTTTTTAGGTTTCCATTATGTAAAAACACCCTGAATCTGGGTAAAGCTTAGACTCAAATGTTAATGTCCTGACACAATTCAGCCTTTTAGCTGCCATGTTTGTGACATGTTGTTTTCGAAATAAATAAACCATTCATACTACTTTTCTAGAACTTGCTTGGAAGAGATGCTAAAATGTGGTATGTAAACACTGCAGACCACTGATTAATCTCTGTATCATTGCGTCATTAATGTCTCTCTCGTGTCATCTTCACAAAGGTCGTGGGGGTCTAATCCAGCTACAATGGGTGAAGGTGGGGTACACACTGTATGAGTCTCCAGTTCATCTCAGGACTGAACATATATAGACAATCACTCTCACATTCACACCTATGGGCAATTTAGATTAACCAATTAACCTATCAGTGCATGTGTTTGGATGGTGGGAGGAAACCGAAGTATCTGGAGAAAGCCCACGCAGACACGGGGAGAACATGCAAACTCCACACAGAAAGGTCTGGTGTGGGATTCGAACCAGGGTCCTTCCTGGTGCTAACCATTGCACCACTGTGCTGCCCACTTCATTAATGTGTCACATGTAATAAAAAATAAAAACATTCAGAAGTTTACAGTACTTACACAGCCCACAAAATAACACTGTGGTTGATCGAGGAGGTTCAGGCGTTTCTGTCTTTGGTGGCCAAAGAAAAGATTCATCAAGAGCTTGAGCTAGCAACACGCAACCAGCGAGTCTATTGGCAACTATGTGAGCAGATGTCATGGAACTTATGTGTAGTGTTGCTATGACAACCACGTACTCTAAAGATGGCAGTGTCTTGTAATGGAAACGGTTTACAGGAATAGTAGTTGGTACCGAAGTTGAGTCAAGCCGGTATCACATAGTGGGAAATGCATCTGGATTAGCGGTCTCATGTGAGGTCTTAAATGGCGTTTTAGAAACCGTATTGTCACATCTCCATCAGTAGATACATTTCTTCTGTAACACCAACCCTATTTCATGACTCTGATTGTCTTATATTGCATTTTGATATCAAACCAAATCTATTTTCTATAAAGTCTTAACCTACAATTATATTAAACCAAACAAATTAGATTATCTCAGAATGTGCAAAGCCTTAAGTTATATTGACTTACTAATGTCACAGGCAGTGTGAGCAAAACGTATCTTACCAGAAACCTGTTTCTGTGACCTGCTGTGCTGATATATTTCTATCCCTGTTCTGTGTAGATGGACCTGTAGCCATGGTGGGCTCTGCAGCGATGGGAGGCATCCTATTGGCTTTGATAGAGGGTGCTGGAATCCTGCTCACTAGATTTGCTTCTTCACAGTTTCCAACTGGTTAGTGACAATTCTGATACTTAAATTTTTTTTGACACTGATTGTACTGACCTAAATGGTAAGTGTAAGTTAATATGATGTACAGAGCATCTCCATAACTCAAATTCTAACAGAAAAGTGACAGTGATTACATAAATGTGCCTCATTTATTATGGTTTGCTTTTAAACGGTCTTTCAGTTTGGTTGTGATTAGTTAAGGTTCAGAACCACATAAGAGATTTAGTATATGCATATTTTCCATTAGTGTGAGGAATTGACTAGTTTGAGTTTTCAGGTATTATGAAGAAAGCCTTAATTCATGGCAGAAAGAAATATGTAACATCAAATCAGATTTACAAAGCAGATTATTAAAGGTCCTAGACTGACCAAAGCCACTTGATTCATGCGCACTGTACACCATTAATATAGTGTGAGATCAGTAAAATGAAGGGTAATGCTGAGTTTTACATGTAGTCCTATTTGATTTTAGTTGTGATACAGTTAGTTTTAGCCACAATTTACAAAATACTTTTTTCACTATTTGTATTGTAATAATAATAATAATACCTCAAACTTATATAGCGCTTTTTTGGACACTCAAAAACGCTTAAGATAATGATACAGATATGTAATATTGTAATAATGAGCATTGTTGTATAGCTTAAAATATCAGTTATTTATAGACCATATCTGACACTTATAAAATATATTATGGAGTTTGTTTAGTGGTTCAGATGTAAAGGTAAATAAAATAGTATTTTATTGCACAGCTCCCTGCTTACAACTGCTCTGAAGCCCGACTGTTATGTTACTCTAACAATGATTATTTTTGTCTTTCTCTATTTTCCCAGGGCCCCAGTTTGCAGAGGAACCAGCCCCTGCTTCCATGCCAGCCCCTTCTTTTGGAGACTACAGACAATACCAGTGAGAGGACCTTCCATTTTTCGTCGTATAGGCCTTTTTTGAATTCCTTGCTGAAGTTAAAAAGATGAAATGGAGATGCAAAAATAATACACACTACACCAACAAGAGCAACTGCACCCAATGTCACGGACCGTATCAAAGAAGTGAAGGACAGTACAGACATCCTCATTTTGCTTCTTTTTCAGAGCCATGTACAGACCTGCCTTTTGCCATTCTCAGCCTTGTCATGTGCATAATTTTTCACGTAGTATTGTTCAAATGCAAACACGTGGTGAGATTTATTGTTAATCTGTTGGTGTGTGGGGAAAAATGGTATGTTTTTCGAGGACTGCATAGTGTAGGATCTAACAACACAAATGTCAATCATGGAACGTACAGTGTATATGATAATGCTTATATGTATATACAGTAAAATCCTGTTTGTTTTCAGTTATGTTAGTTTTTATTTGCCTTAAATATGCCATGTGCTGACATCTGACCTTTTTTTTTTAATTTTATCCACACTTACAAAGCTGTTCCACGAATATTAGATTTTTTTTTAAGTGATTTATTTATTTTAGATTGTAAAGAGTTGTACCGGCTTGTTATTTTATGTGACGGTGCTTTTACGCTCATCACCATCATGTGGAGAAGACTGCTGATGACAGAGCATGGCATAGGCAACACAACTGAACAGACAAACTTAAGCAAGGGGTTGATACATATTATATTAAATCTGTATGACAGATTGTACCTTAGTACAATAAAATATTTGTTGTAATGTATGTCTGCTGCAACTTAATGAATTCCACTGTCATTATAGCTTTACAGCAAATATATTGTCATTTTTACAAGTGCAGTGCATGTTCCTTCCATGCTTCTTGATGTCTGAGCAGGACTTCACGTCCCCCACTAGAGGGTAGTCCTCTCTAAAAGATCCAGACAAGGGTTTCTTGTTTTGCCTGGCCAAACCCTCAATTTGTATAAAAAGCACATAAGGGAACACTTTTCCTCTCACAGTGTTATGCGTCCATCACACACCTGTTTTCTCTTTGACGCACATGTACTTACAGGTGAAGGACACTGAAAAAGCAATGAGAAAAACAACCTTGGTGTTGATGTTTGGACTCAGGGACATTTCATGACAGAGCTGTAACTAAACAGTTGACTATAAATGCAATACAGTTGGAAATCATAATTCATCTCAAATCCCTTAAGCAATGGTAAAATGAGTAATAGATCAGCTCTCATCTCTTGAGGGATACAGCATGAGTCATGTCATGGACAAAAGTCATTTTAGCTTTCATTCCCTGACAAAACAAACTTAAAGTAAGTCATCCTCTAACAGCCCCAGTGGGGGGTGGGGGTGAAATATTTAGTTCCTTAAAATACTCCACGGAAAGTCCAAGTTCTAACTTTAAAACCTTAAGTAAAAGAATGTAATTATCAGCAAAATAGTCTCAAAATATTAAAATAAAATTAGTTATACAGTAAAATTACCCGTATCAGAGGTTTTGGATTCATATTACAGTTCTATTAATGTTTATGATGCATTTTACTGTTAAACATGTAAAGTTGAGCTCAATCAGCTACTTTATAAATTTGCATTGTTCAATGACAGTACTACATCTTATTCCTTAGATTTTTATCTGTATTTTTTTTAGCTTCACTGTCCTGCAAGAGCAATGTATCTGTAAAAGGTCAACTTTTGTGATTTCACAAAAATAAACCTTTCCAGTTTTGTTACAATTTCAGTGGATGCCAATAAATCTGTGAAGTTTTTGAATGTGTTAATCATAAGTGACATTTTTTTCTCATCCTGTCATAGATAAGGGACTTTTATTATACAGGAAAGGGAGGAAAGAAGTAAAACACTTTAATATTTTATAACTAATAAGGTCAAACAATGTAGTGTAGTAAAGTGTCATCTTAAATTGTATAAAATGGAAGGCCTGTGTTACCTTTAGTTTATACCCACGTACACTTTTAGATGAGACAATTTGCCTTGAAATCAAGTTTTTTCATTTCAATGACACTGTTTAGGCTGAAGATAATTATCATTGACTAAGTTATGAAAATATATAAATGTGTTGTTACACAATATTTAACTGCAAACAACCCACAAATAGATGTTTTCCTCTTTTGACAGCATTACCACTGGTTAGTATGTGTTCCTTTTACTATAGGCTATTTTATTTATGCTATTATTTCTCATTTCTAAGTCTTTAAGCTTCAAACAAGCCAGATTTATAGACGTGGAATTGTCTTTTTTTTCTGTGAAATTTGAATTAGACCACTGTTAGAGGTCAGTTGGGTTTGTTCTAACACTATAAACCACCCTCAGTGGGTTACATGAGTATTTACATTCCACCTCTGAAAAGGCCACAATGACTAGATTAAAGCACTCCAAACTGTTCCTGCATTACAATGTGCTACTAATAAATCGGGACACGGTGAGTGTTTCTTTTGACACTTATCATTACTGTGCAAACAGTTAACATGCAAATGATGCGGGACAGTGCCCGATGTGTCATGCCCTTTTAAGAAAAATGAGAAATAGTCAGCAGTGACGTCTGCTGCGCACACAGGCCGGAGGCAAACTGACACTTGCGGAGCGGCGAGAGACAGCGAGCGACAAACGGTGAGTGGAAATGCCAAACTTTACTGCGTCCTAAACGTTGTTAAATAAGTCATTTATTGGGAAGTACATAGCATCATTACTTACAGGATAGCAAGCAGATATAGCAGGGTGCACGGCGTGTGTATTATCTGTCGGATACGTGAGAAGAATTGTCCGCAAGTAGAAAACGGAGTGTGCACTCCCATTTCAGTCAAGGCCAGGCGGAAGGGCAGGTAACGTTAGCAATTTACTGTGTCTTTCTCTAGCAAATACAGCCGAATATGGGGTAATAAAAAAAAACTGCCAAGTCCGGTTCACGTTTGAATCGTGATATGTGGTTGAATGCGACGTGTTTCTGACAACCCAGCTGCGATTTGATTAAACCCGGAGGAAAGGAATGCATCGGCTAGCTAGCTTGCTTTGCTAACAAGCTGTAGCTAGCGGTTGTGAAGTGTCGGCGGCCCGTCGCAGCCAGTCAAAGCTAGCTAGTTAGCGGCATTTTGCTAACGAGCTTGATAACGGGACTTAATATAGTAGTTGATACGAAACTGGATTGTTTATGAGCAGATGCTGGTCTCAATTGGTCGGATTAAAGATTATGGTATTTTAGGGATTTATCTTTAAGCAGGCTTATGATTTGAATAAAATTTGATGAGTGATATTGCAGCGAGGTTTGCAATAATCACATATCGACGTGTGTTAGTTACTGCTCTGTGGTATAGTCACTACCACAGATTGCAGGGACTTAGCATGACCTGGAGTGATAAGCATATGCTACTGCTGTAAGCAAATTAGGTAGATACACAACGAGATAACCAATGCTTTATGATAGCCTGTTGCAGGTCATTTTTGTTTTGAGCAGAATGTGTGGAACAGGGACGGTATCTACGTGATCCTCAAAGTATAAACACTAAGCAGGGTAGCTTTTATTAATAATAGATTATCACAAGTGAAGTAGACTCTTAAAGGGGGGCTCTCTGCCACACAGGCGCCTATTACAGCCCGTGTTAAGCCTGTGAAATGATACATCTGCCTCATCCTGTGCCCTGAATCTTTTCATACCCCAGGTTTTGGTGATGAGATGCATGCTATATAACCCACTTCCCCACCTCTTAGTAAAACCTGCTGTCTGGAGTCTTGAACAGGAACAGAGACTGGAAGCGGCTATTTTAGTAGGTAGCTACTCCTTTTCCATCCTATCAGCATGAAGCCTTCTTGTGCTTTGGAAAGAGGATGTGGTTACAGGTCAAGGCCTCAGCGACACAGATGCAGTTAACTGACTGTGTTTGTCAGTTACAGATCTATGCCATAATTTAGTCACAGTGACGTTTTTTTTTTGTCTTCTGCAGTTTTTGTTCTGACTCAAGAGAGATTTCAGAGTTGTAGTTGGCCTTCAAAGAGATGTAAGCATGAGATCACGGGAAGAGTGGGTTCTTTGTAACATTCCTTTTCAAAGAATCATGATGGAGGAGAATGTATCATGAGTTTGACTACTTTCGTCATAGAGATTGTAAATGTCAGTGTACAATTGTTCTTGATGTTCAAAATTCAAACTACCATCACTCTACACACATCGTGACAGGTAGTGATAGAAAGGTAATTGTTATGCATTATTTACCTAGTAGTACAGAGACAGTTGAAGAATTCTTTTTTGCAGGTTTGAGTATATCAACAGTTTTAGTGATAATTTCAGGTTACTCTGTTGTGATACAGAAAAAAACTGAGACTTTGGTTAACTTCCAGTGCTGCAAATGCACAGAATGGTAGCTGCACATGTATAACCGTTTACATTTTAAGTAAATAATTGAATCAATGCATTGAAAAATGCCAATGCAATGTAAATTGTCAATAAAGGTGTCAAACAGTCAGAAGACCTGAAACCAACCGCTTCAGATTCAGGTGATTTTGTAACGCATTCCAAGCTGAAGTAGTAGTATCCTTTAACGCCCCTTTCCCACTTCAGTACAGGCTTTAGGATTAGATAACATGTAAGAGTGTTGAAAACACTAACTTCACATGCTGCTGACAATTGCAAAACTGTATATGAAGTGAAAGAAGCTTTATAAGCAAGGAAAATATGCATAGAAAAAGTTTATAATAAATTAATAAACACACAATACCAAGTGCAAAATAAATTAAGTTTTGTCAAGTGACTGCCAGGAAATGAGCTCTTTTCTTTACACCTTGATTAACTCTATCCCTTTTGAAAACATAATGATTTTACATTTTATTGGAAAATCTCAAGGTAATATTTGGTTCTTTGTAAGATATTTGATATTTCTAACATGAAGCTTCACTGTATTTAGAGCATTTTCTTTTTTCTTTGGCCAATTTTGTTCTGTCTGTAGGCATCGTTGTTCCTCCTGAAGTTGTTTTTTGTATTTTATTTATTTACTAGATTTAGTGTTAACATGATATGTGATGTGTGATTATGATGAAGGTAAGGACTAACTAGTGGCGTATCAGCATAGAAAACATTCCACTAGAACTACCATTACTGTACCTTGTTTTCTCAGCTTTGAAACCTCAAGTGGGTGCTTTCTTTCTTTTTTTTTAATCATCACTGAAGCTGCTGAAACTGTCATGTCGGTCAACCAGCAAGCATGTCAGAGCACCAGAGTCTAGATAGTGCCAGTTAACCAACGGATGTGTGCATTTTCATCATCTGTGCTGAGTAAAGGAGAGGGAGGGCAGTTGTCAATCATGCCACCCTGCTGAGTCAGTTGCTCTGACAGCTTTATTGTGATCAGATTGACCTCGCTAGACCAGGAAGTGGCGAATAATGAAAGTTGTACTTTAGCCGTGAAGCCTTTTCTTATATCAGTTTTGTTTCCTCTTAGCTGTGAGTTTATCCAGCCCCACAATTGCTGCAGCTTTGCTAGCAGCACTACCTTGTCCAACTTCCAGCCTTAGATGGATACATACCTTTGGCCATAGAGGGTGAGTGATGCACTGATGTCATGGTGAAGCATGTTTTCTGTGGCATGTGGCTTTCCCTAGCTCCTTATTTGCTGGGGTTACTATGAGTGCAAAGGAACAGCAGTGCCGTGTTTGTTTTGTTGGGGAATGACAGTGTGGAGTTGGGAGCAGTGGAAACAGTGAGAGGTTTGAGTTTTCAGGGAGATGTCCTTAAATGGCCTTGTGTGTGTCTTTATGCTCATTGTGAGTCCGTATCTGTGTGTAGAAAGTCAGTCGAGAGTACAACGTTGCATGAAAAATTTCCTAGTATGCAAGTTTGTATACAAGAAAAGTGTCAGGAGCATCCCATTTAGTCATGTCGTGTATTTGCTTTTTGCCTTATGTAGAAAAGGCAGAGAATGGGAAGCTGAGGGCTTATGGTAAGTAGGGCGTTGTGATATGACCAAAATTCCATATTCACAAAGCTGACAATATATTTCTTAGTCTGATAAATAAAATACATTTTCTTTGGACTAAATAAACTGCTTATCTAGAGTTCATTTTGCACAATATACTTTACAAAATAGGATATATGCCATTGGTAGAAAACATGTTTCCACTATACGTCCAAAGTAAAGGAATATACTGTCGGTGTAAAAGGTGAATCTGTTCAAAAATACTGAAACACAACTGTGTGTTAATTGGAAGAGTTTGATGGTTGTGGAGGTCAGTCTGTGGTACAGGTTTCAGGTTCATCCAAACCACATCCATGCAGCAGAAGTATCCTAATTTTTACATAGTAGCTCCTCTTTTAGTTTTGCCTGGTTAGAGTCCTCTATTCAGAATCATTCAGTTGTGGGTAGCATTTCCTAACTTCCATGTTTGTTTCCTGTATGCTTTCTTGTCATGCAGAGGAACACAAAGCATTGTGTAAGAATATTGGTGTCAAGGTGTGATTTACACTGTCCGAGGTTGTTAAAACCTATTAACATTGATGCTAAATAGTAAAAATGTATATTATTACCCTGCCAAGGAACAGCAGTTATGTTTTAACTGGCGTTTGTCTGACTATTAGCAAGATAAGTCAAAATGTTATGAATGAATTTAGCTGATATTGTCCGGAAATGTTCATACTGGCACAAGGAACAAGTGATGAAAGTTTGTAGGTGATCGGTGTTGGCAGTGGGGGGTGGCACACACGTCTTTTATTTGGTAGGTCGGAGCAGACCAGAACTCACAGGTTGTTGGTAAAATATCTCCCAATGGGTCTCTAAAAATGTGTTCTGGTGCAGTCTTTGGTTATCAACTCGGTAACTATTTACTAGTACCCAGTGTCTCGGTGGTTACCCAATTTTTTTCTCTGTTATTGCAACTTTCATTTCTGATAAATACCCACAATTATAGTAGGAGGAAGAAAAAATTATTTCCTTTAATCATGGAGTAAACTTAGCAAATATGCAGACTTGTAAGAATTTCTCATGAATATGCAGTAGGTAATAAAAGTATTCATGCTGCAAATATATTTATTTTCATTTTCTGTGAAAAGATTTGTCTGTGACAGCATCTTTAGAAAAGTGACAGCTAATTAGAGCTACATTGTTTGATAGGAAACAGTCTTATTTTTCACACAGTATTATAGTTTGGGTCTATTTTCTTTGTTATCAAGTAGGGGTGGGTGATATGGGCAAAAAAAATCTAATTGTTTAAATAATTTCTTAATAATGATAATATCCTTTAAAATGTAAATTTCTTTTTACAAAAAATGATATGAAATTCTACTTGCTTACCAGGACATCTATGGATAGACATTACAGAATAACAGCGCTTGTTTTTTTGTTTTTTTTAAGTGCTTCATACATTTTCTGCAAAACACACAGGTGTGGGTGCGGGGGAGGGGGTATTATGTATATGGGGTACAGGCAGTAATTATATATCTGGGTCTGTGGTCCATAACTAATGTAACGAATGCTGGGGTCCAACAAAAGGGAAACCCAATATGCTTTCAATGTCCAACTCTTGACTTCTATGCCTCTATTAAACACTGAATATAGCATGAAATTTTCACAATTTCCAAGCCCCTCCAAATGAATTTGTAACTTTTACCCCCCCCCCCCTCGGTGCATCAGTCTTGTCAAAACCGAACCTTTTCCAGACTAGTGATGTGCATCCATGTCTCGCTATGAAATTGTTTGTCTGTGGAGATGGAGACTTGTGCATATTTCTTCCATGTGAGACAATGTTATGTTTTGGGTACCGCTGAGTCACCACAAGACTGAATCCCATCTGCTGATTGGCTTCTGAGGGACTCATTCAGCCAATGAGGACTTTCATGCACCTCTCCTTTACCATCTATGCACTGTCTGTTTTCTTTTAGACAGTATGAAGTATGAATCCTCGATAATGTAAAACTACACATTGTCAAATCAACATATTCAATATTATCGTTGCTGATATGTACCACCCACCTCTATATCAAGGTAATGGACAGACTGATCTTTTTTTTTTCAACTCAAGTATACCAACCTGAGTAAGTGTAACAAAATATATATCTATCTATCTATCTATATATATATATATATATATATATATATATATATATATATATATATATATATATATATATATATATATATATATATATATATATATATATATATATATATACAGTATATATATATATATATATATATATATATATATATATATATATATAAAAAAACCTTTGAAGTCCTTAAACATACTTCTTTTCACCTTACTGTACAGTGTCACCAAATCCAATATGTTACTGTGCTTGTACTAGTTGTTAAAATTGCAGCAGTTTCAGTTTATATAATTGTACAGATTGACATTGTAATTCAATTGTGCAGCTCTATAATTAATGTATTTTCTTTGACTGCAACTTATCCTAAAATCTAAGTCTGATGGAAATGCGTAATGTAGATTTAGTTCATTTATCAAGATTTTTATGGATGTCAAGAATAGGATTTTTGAATATGGCAGATGTCTTCAATAACCTCTGAAGCAGTGGCGTAATAATCTAACACTGTCGCTGTCACAGAGCGGCTCCCTGACGTCATGTGTCCCAGCAGGGGTCAGTCCACGGTGTCCCCACAACAGGCATGATGTGTGGATTGCTGACAAGTGAGGCCTAGCCTAAATCTTAGTATGACATTGTCTTTGTGACACGGTATACAGTAAGTGACACTGTGCATGCACTTGACTGTACTTGAATGTTTACATGAGAGTTCAGCAGAGTCTGTTTGCATAGCACTCAAGCAGCAGCAGCCCTGTTCTTTTTCTTCTCCTTCAAATGACTCCTCCCTAATCGTGCAAGGAGAAGTTCTCTTTGAGTGTGAAGGATTAGTGAGTATGAATTATTCACAGTGCAGCCTTCATATCCCACATGGTCACTGCTTGTGATTGAAGTTGGAGGTCCTTAGTCCTTTGTCCACCCCGCTGGGTATTTTAGCGCAGTGTGCTGTAAAAAGAACAGTGTAGGAGTGGATGATCGGCTTCCCAGTATGGTTGGTGATTTGCTTTTGAGGTTTTGCAGAAGGATAGATTATCAAATGAGGCAACACTTTCTTTCTTGGGGTCTAACCCCCTCCCCCACCCCCTCCTTTTTTTTTTTTTTTGAAGCTGTGTCTTGATTTTCAATACACCAAGCTGCATTCTCAACTCATGACCCAAAGTATTTTAGCCTCTCATCAAAGGATCCGTCTTCTTAACAGTGTAGTTTAGTTGCCTTTTGCTATGGACTTAAAGGAACATGATATTTTAATTTGTGGTTTTTCAATAAAAGTTTGGGATGAGTAGACCCGCAAATATTGCAGATTATCTACCAGATGCCTTAATTTAATAAATAATGCTTATCCATTGAGTAAAGAATTGAAACAAATTATTTGAAACATTCATTTAAGTCATTACGTTTAACTGTTATTCATCAAAGCCACATTCTACAATGCCTTTAAGTATAGTTGGTGAGCACTAGCCCACTACCTAAACTTGTTATGGTTGGAGACTAGCAAGCTAGTCTTCATCCATCTCTAGTAGGTAATATTAGTCCTTGGTCTGATAAACAGAAATGGATGAAAATGTTATAATTATCACAACAGTGTCTAACTAGCTAGTGGGCTAAAGTAATCATGACATGTAGGCCATTATAAGTTAGATTGAGGTTAGGGATGTTAACCGATGACCGTTTAACCGATGGTTGACCGCATCAATGTTGTCTGGTCATGATTTTCTGTCATCTGTTTAAAAAAAAATTAAAAAATCCAGCCTGCATCTGTCATTCCACTGCACAAACTTTTGCAATGTAGTGTAGGTTATGAACAGGAAGCTTTGTGATGTTTCCATAGCATACCTTTAAAAATTATGAATTTGAGCATTAGCAATACAAGACTGAATTTATTAATAGCAAACGTAGAGCTCAATTAATCTTTGTGGTATGACCATTTTGCGTCAGTTTATAATGTTTGCTCAAAACGTAAATGAAACGCAAAGCTGACTTGAGGTAATAGAACTTCTAGAGCTAGCAGCTAGAGACTGTGACAGCAAGTTGCCACCATGAAACCCAAAAGCGTGGTGGATGAGTTATTCATCTGATAGACCTACTTAGCATTACATGACAGGTGGTCTACGGTAAAAGGAGTTTGTGCAGTACTGACGCAGGCTGGTGGACATCACTAAGGTTTTTTTTCCCACCATATTTAGTGGCATAATTTACTGTAACATCGAATGTTTTCTCGATGTGTAACAGTTTAAAATGAGCTTTTAACATCACATCGCTTGACCTCGCACTGTGACTCAAGTTTAGAAAGCGAAGTGACCCAAGTGTTTTTTTTTCTCTGTGATTGATTTCAACCAGTTAATGAGGCTCAGTGATTGGCCAAGATTTTATTTTATTTATTTATTTTTTTAAAGAAATTTCACTACTCCTATGACCAACTTCAACCGGTTAATGAGGCTCTGTGATCAGTCAAGATTTTTTTTTTACGAATTTCGCCATCCCTAGTTGATGTTCTCTGTGGCCATGACAGCCCTTTTTACCTGAAATATAGTCCGCTGTGAAATTTTGGAAATTTTTCCCTCCATAGTCAAACGTTAACGACACACTACAGTTTCATGCTAACAGGGCTGCTGTGGCTACTGGAAAGAGAATATATAAGCTTTAAAATGTCTGGTCTGGCATTAATGCATCTGTGTTTTCCTGTTATACTACACAGCGTGCAGGCATGCCTCAATATTAACATGCTCAAGACCCAAAGAATCAACTGCCAAATTCATTGGCAACTCTCTTAAGAATTGATTTGGATCCATCTCAATTTGTTTTTGCAGCAGTACTAATAACAGAAAATGGACATCAATATTCCAAAATGGAAATAAAAACAAAAAACAAAAAACAAAAAACAGCATAATCTCAAAATCATCACTGTACTTGAGTATGGAATATTGTTACAGAAAAAATGTCATCCTTTAAAAACTGAGGATTTTAAAGGTGCAGGACAGATGAAGAATCATATTTAAAGCAGCTATAACTAAATCTCATGTATTAATAATCACATCTTCTCTCCAGCCCAACTTGTACTGACCCAGTTGGCCACCCCAGCTGACATTACACTACATTGTGTGCCACTGATCTGAAGCCTCCACGTTCCTCTTAAAGGGATATTCCAGGGATTTCACAATTTCCTCCTCGCTGCAGTTTCCACTTCCCTCAGCTGTTTTCTGTCACTAGTCACAAAGCTGACAATATATTACTGTTTTACAGTTGGAGAAATGAGTGAATGCCTTAAAAATTTGACAGCAGGGTGTGTTTTGCTGGGTAAAGGCCAGATGATTGTGTCATTATGAGAAATATCTGCCAGATCCATGTATCATCTCCCCTTCAGTTCCCCCCACGCGCACACACACACCACAGCTGGTTTGTGTTAGAGGGGTCACATACTCTTCACCTCCTCCACCCTGCAGCAGCTCCACTTATGGGTGTTCCCTCCATTGTTGTGCTCCTTCTTGTCCATAACCTCCAGGAATGACTAGAATCCTTCCTTTATGGAGGGGAAAAACTCTTGAGTGCAGACTGGAAAAAAATTATTTGTTTTGCTCAAAAAGAAACTTTTGGACAGTTCTTGCTTTTAGCTTTTTTTGTTTGTTTGTTTTTTTTAAATATTGCCTTTTGTTTTTCTATTGTTCTCATTGTTTGTCCTATTTTACTTCTCTTCCTGTTTGTCCAGTATAGACTTTTTGGCTGTCTGGTGAAGCAATCCCGCCATGCGTGAATACAAGCTAGTGGTGTTAGGCTCTGGAGGTGTGGGCAAGTCCGCTCTGGTGAGTATTCCTTCCTGATCCTCTTCCCATTACTGACACCTCTGCAGTGTTTCTCTACACTTTGTAGGAGCCTTTGTGTTAAATGTTAAACTACGTGATGGAAGTGTGACAGATTATTAGCCTTAAAGTTAAAATTGTTTTCTGTCACCAACAGATAAAAGAAACCTGTATTTTTTTTTTTTCCTAAAAGGAAGCTGTGTTTGACTTGTCTTTTAGTCTGTAGATGCACCCATTGAATTAATTGCCGTTTTTAAAAAGTAAAAGGAGATTGTGTAAAATAACTGTTATTATTCCAACTTTGCTTGTTTTACACTGAACAAAAACAAAGCTTAAATAATTATGTATCAGTCTGTGAATTTTAACACTCTTATAGAAACAGAGGCATGATGTTAACAGTGTCTAGTGTGATGTTCAGTGTGACCTTTCCTGGCATTGTGAGGAAGGTGTGATGTTTTGATCAGTTGCAAGTAAACAACTCAACTGAAATTGTTCAAATTAATCATAAAGCACATAAAAACACCGACATACATGAAGCTGGAAAAGAGCAACACATACAACAAGCCATCTGTATATAAACGTGTGGCTCCTTTTATTTGGATCAAATGGTTCCATGTAACTATGTCTGTGGTAACAAAGAAAACATAAAAAAAAAATTTGATATCTGAATAATTACAAAACTTATCTTAGTCAGGTGCGACATTTAATTGATTATAGGAAGTAATATAGTAACTCATTTCTAAACCAAGATGGTGCAGTGTATACTGCCAGAGGTGAAATGATTCTTGGAGTAATTAGAGTACAAAAAAAATCTTCCTTCGAAGATTCGTTTAATTCATGTCAAAGTTCATCAGGTGGCCATCATGTTACTCTGGTACCTCCGCTATCATTGTTTCACACGGACTGTTTGAATTGACGTACTGTCCACCTGAGCATGTTAAAGATGTTCGGCACCGCAGTTCACTCAACCATGTCTATGTGCTCAACTGTTATGGCAGAAAGTAGCAGCATGTGTTAAAAAAACAAAAACAAACCTGTTGGAAGTTTGGTACCATTTTAGGCAAACAACAGTGTGCACATGGTAAATTAGCATTAGCCTAGCACTGCCATATTTTATCATCCACAAAGCGGACTCAGAGCTTCTATGTTTTGCTAACTGGTGAATATTAGCACCTGTTAGAATGTAGCCTCACGTGCTGTAATTATTTTTAGCAAACGTACCAAAGTAGTGGGACTATTAGGCTACATCTGCTTTCATATATCCAGGCATGTGTCCCTGTGCAGAGACGAAAACACACACACCTGAAATCACCTCAGCCTTCTCCCTTCCCCATTTATTGATTGAGCTCGTAAACGCTTTTACTCCTGAGACACTATTCCAGTTAACGTGCTGCTGTGAATTTGTCCTAAATTGCTGTTGTGAGTCTGTGTTTGTGTTCCTTTTCTTCAGGGGTTTTGTTTTACTGTGTGTTTTAGGGTCAAAACAGGTGGAATAACAGAGAAAAGACAGAGTTGAAATTGAAGGCACTCAGGATGTACATCAACTTAGGTTGTTGAACATGGACTGTGACTGGAACACATTGTACAAGTATTTGAACTTTGGCCCAGTAGGTTTTGTTTTGGGCTCTTAAAAAATAGTTTAGATGCTTTCTGGCACCTGATTCTACTCCAAAAAATCAATTGCACAGTCAACACTTGATAAAGATACAGTGGGGGAAAAAGGAAAATCACAACAAAACTTGAAACCATAGTAAAAACAAACAAGTCCCAAACCATTTATTTTTGGTCTCACTCCTCTGTTTTGCTCCATTGTATGTTCAGAATTACTATGAATATTTAGAATAACTTGTACATATAGAACTCTCAACAATGATGCGTCAGAAGCTTAAGGATTAAAAAAAAATTTAATTCATCCATTTAATCGATGGGGGAAAAAAAAGTCGACGGAATACTTGATTACAAAAATATTAGATAGTTGCAGCCCTACTGCCATATCTTCTTAGATATGTTGGGCAGACGGAGGCAAGCCTCATATAAAATCTGCTTCTTCACATCTGTGTGTCTGATGAATACCATTTTTATATCAGAATGCTTGTGTTTAATAGGTTAAATATTTACTTGGGTATAATCTAGGGATATGACTTTTGGTCCAAAACACTATTCGAAATTTGCTGGAAACTATTCGAATATTATTCAAAAAATCGAACGCGTTTCCATGACACCCCCCACCCCTGCAGTGATGTGTACCTCCACCCCCAAACACACACTCTCTAACAGAAAGGGTAAAAGAGGTAACCAAACATTTACTGAATAAACAAGAATATTATAAATCACACAACAACAACAACAATAATATGTTGATCTTCCTTAAGTAATTCATCTCATCTTCTCCATGAAACGAGGCTTTTAATTTTGAAATTTCAATAACCACAGCTAACGATATATTTAATTTAACTGCGGAGGTGGAATCGGGTGAAACGGCTAATTTCAGCTACAATGTTGAACGATTTTAACAACTATAGTCACATGAATCCATGCCAAGTTTTTATTTAAAAAAAAATTAAGATTTCCACATGTTCGGGGTGAAGGCCTGTGCGCGTATTCACAATTAATCCGGTTGCCGAGAACACGCACTCCAATGGCACATACGTTGCGGGCACAGGTACATATTCGCTCCGCTTCATTTCTGTTATTGCAACAGTTGTCTCTTCTGTTTGTTTTATGTGTTTGTGTGTTTGGTTGTTACTCTTCCTTCTGTTTGCAGCGTTTTGTCAATGTGGTGCGTTTGTCCCTGTCAGCCACCGTACAATACAAGTCAATACAGCATTCTTTCCAAGTGAAATGCAATACAAGTAATTAAACATTTGAAATTAGTGTTTCGCAAATATTCAAAAATCATGTCCTATCCGTAGTGTAATGAGTGATCATCTTCACTTGTCACGTTGGAATGAAGGGGACAAAATCTGCTGCTAGTCTCCTAAAGGGGCGGGAGACAGAAGAAATCTATGTGACACAGAAACGGGAAATAAATCTTCAGTTTACTGTTGTGAATGAAGGTATTCTCATGTCTTTGATGCACCTAATATGTGTATAAGCCTGTGTTTTTAAGATATGCGTTAACAAAAAAAATGCGTTAATTGTAATAAAATGAAGAAACAATTGCCTGTGTTTCTATTACTACTACAGGATTTAGTGCTTTTCTTAGTAGCTGGACTTGCTTTGTGGTTTTATTAGAATGTAGATGAAGATAATATTAGTGAGTTCTTTCATACATCTATATTTCTGGTATTGATGAAACTGCAAAAACATAAAAAAGGGGTTATATAATTTCTCCTGTCTGTTCCTGGATTAGTTCTGTTATTTAGAGGAACTGACGTCGCTTCCAGTAAAGACTGCCAGAATTTACCCAGAAAACAGCTGACAATATCCAGCCTTTACTGATTTGACAAACTGAATTAGTGGTGACACCATCAGTCGTCAAGTGGAGACGGGTCAATTCACACGGATACATCTTTTCCTCGCAATATTGTAAAAGAGTCGAGTCTCTGACGTTTTTCGTCTTCACAAGGCTTTATATAGAACAAATGAAGGTGTAAGATTCCCACCTTGAACAGGATGTGTGAAAGGAGCAAAAGGTTTCTGATAAAGGAAAATCCACACATGAAAGTAAAAGAAAACCGTTATTAGTAGATTTTACAAAATATAATTCAAATGGTGAAAATTTATCAAAGAAAACAATAGTTTTATTTCTGATAATCTAAACTTTGAGAGCAGGCCATGACACCACTTGACTAACACTGACCAGGTGTTTAAGTTGGGTTAATACTTTAGACAGCTTGATATGTTTAGACCTTAAGATGTTATCAGGTGAACTCGGTGTACCCCTAATGTAAAGCACAAAGCTTAATGTAGCACTGTCTAAACTTAGAAAATATCACACATTTTGTAAAACAAATCTACAGAACTTGAAAGTTATTTTTGTTTTTTGTTTTTTGTCTTGTGTTTTTCAATGCTGTAAACATCTATACCCATGTTATCATGTCAATTTGATGAATTACTGACAGAGTGCTTCTCTAAGGCTACATTCAGTTAACAGGTTTAAATGCACAATTCAGAAGTTTTGGTGAAAATTGATTTGTGTGTGTGTGTGTACTCGTTCATATTTCACATGAAATTCAACCATGATCAGTTTTGAGTATGAACTCAATATGACCCTGAAGTCATTCCATTGCGCAAAACACAAGCACGCACAGTTTGTTGAAGTGAATGTGTTTTTCCCACCACCCCTCCTCGTGGGATGCAGGACGTTTGTCGCATGTTAATGATGTAAATGTCGGATAACAGTGACCTGGCCATTCAAGACTGAAGTCACATTGCAAAAATATCAAATGCATATTATTCTTTGGGACACATATGAGAGTGATCTGGATTGAGTTGGAATTTCAAATTTTTTGTATTTTTATTTTATTTTGTTTTTAGAAGAATCTTTCTCAGTAGGTTCACACATGTTAACATGCACTACACTAAAATGCGTCCTCTGCCTTTAACCCATCACTAAATCATGCATCACACATTGCAGACTAGGAACCGTGGGCTGGCCGTCAGGTGCCTGGGGAGCAGATGAGAGGGGGGTGAGGGTGGGGGAGTGTTAAGTGTCTTGCTCAAGGGCACATCAGCCAACAATTTGTACTATTGAAACTGTCTCAAACAGAATGGATACAGGTCACATATGGCCTTAGAAAAATGGTGCTTCAGACATATTTTCCATCAGAATGTTTTGTTGTGATGACTGGAAGGTCACTTTGTTCTGACATTGGTTCCCTCTGTGTCTTCAACAGACAGTTCAGTTTGTACAAGGAATCTTCGTGGAAAAATATGACCCTACAATAGAAGACTCGTACAGAAAGGTGAGTGTCTGGTGGGTGGAGAGGGAGAGGCAACAAGTGCTGGATTGGAATGAGATGATTACAAGCAGCTGCTCTGCAGGTTCACGTCATGATGTTTGTACCTCAGTTAATTCTCCTCCCCTCTGCAGTACGTTGCTCTCTTGAGTTGATTCTTTTTTCCTTTGTCTAATGCTAGACTTAACATTTTCTAAATAGCAATTGTCTGGTGTACCTTTACTGTATATGGGATTTAGTTGCTACTTCATAAACAATTTGTTTTTCTTCTCTTACAGCAAGTGGAGGTAGATGGGCAGCAATGTATGCTTGAAATTCTCGACACAGCGGGCACAGTAAGTGAACTCCATACCACTCCGATATCTGCATGTACCAACTTTGCAAGTGATCAGTTGGTCCACAACTAGCTTGTCCAATTGTTGACTAGTTCTACGATGCAGCTGTTTCTTTTTGGATGTTGGAAAGGAAGAAAGAAAAAAAAAATCTAATAAAAACAGACCCATCAGTATAGCTCATGGCTGACCTTTTCTCTTATTTCCCCCGGTATAGGAGCAGTTCACAGCAATGAGGGATTTGTACATGAAGAACGGCCAAGGGTTTGCCCTGGTATACTCCATCACAGCACAGTCAACCTTCAATGACCTCCAGGACCTGAGAGAACAGATTCTACGAGTAAAAGACACAGAGGATGTGAGTGTGTACTTGCGTGTTTTAAGTATCTTAAACTCACACAGATTTCTGCAAGTCTCCAAAAGTTGAATACATATTTACTGGTTCTAGTTACTATGAATTTACCTTTATTCCAGTATTGTTTATAATGTCTCTTGGGAGAAAACTTTCAACTCTTTCATCACACTCAAATCTACAAAACAAACCTGTGTCATAACTTATCAGCGTACACAGATTTAGTGTGTTTGCTCGTTAAAAATAGTTTATCCTAAAAGTGATAGATTAAAACTGTATTTGTTTACGTTCCTTTAATCTAAAATTCTACAGGTCTGCAGAACTTAAACATCATAACAGTCTAACATGACTTGTTACACTGGATGTGCAACATCCAGTTGTACTTTTGCTTATGTGTCTGAAGCTTAAAATGCTTTCATAATGATCCTAAAAAGTCCCATAAATCCTCAGTAGCACGATGTTCTTAAAATGGCTGTAAACAGATGTAGTTGAAAATAGCACTGTTCTACTGTCTTGTTCTTCGCCACCTACATTGTTTCTGGACTTGTATTGCGTAGTTACTCTGCATACCATTCAACACAGGCATTGCATTATAGGCCTGTTAAGTTTAATTTTGTTGTGCCTTTGCATAATGAATGTGGTGTCAGTTGTTTTTGACGGCAGTAAAATAGAAACAGTTGATACCTTGATTTAATGTGTGACTATGACTGGTTTATTTGGCTTTTATATGGATACTGTCTATATGGTCTCATGTCTCCTGTCAGCCAGTGGTCCTGTTGTTGTTTAATTTTTATTTGTAAGGTGAAGAATTGCTTCCTCACAAGGGCATGTTAAATCTATAGTCTCTCATTTTGTTCATACAGCATAGTTTTCTCTTCACGCTGGATCTTCAACAGATCAGATATAAGAGGTTATGTCATCTCATTATTTCCTCATTTACTGTTTGTCAGCATGGCATTAATATTTTTTTCTCTGGTAAACTGTGAGACTGCTGCTGTGAGTAAGCCCTCCAACTCCTTTCTGGTAGGGCAGATGGTGCGTCAGCTGGATCTATGATGCCCTTTTTTGGCGATCTCTGAAGGGATTGAATGTTACTATAACCCTCGATCTCTCTCTTTCCCTCTTTCCTTCCTACTCCCCTCTCATGCTCTCTCTCCCTCTCTCTCTGTTCCCTGTCAACTATCTATGAAGTCGCTCTGCAGCTGGGTGCACAAGTTTTATATCCTTCTTGCATCTTTCTGGCTCCCCCTTTGCATCCCTCCTCCTATATCTTTGCCAGTATACTCTTCTACTTTTTTTGTTTTGTTTTGACTAGCCTTTTCAATGCCTGTTGCGCTGTGTTCCCGTCTTCTTTATGGCCTGCCATGTGGTCTTACTGTGGTCTGGCACTCTGTGAGGGTGATTGGACTGTCTGGGATGATGTGCAAGGAAAGCCTCAACTCATCAAAAACACAGTGGATTGTGGGGCTGCGGTACTTCATTAGAACCTCTGTGGTCTGGGAGCTGAGGTTAGCCTCAGGCTAACAGATGGATTACAGGATCAGTGGCTCCTCAGCATGCAAGAAAATAGTTGCCATCCCACTTCTTGTTTCGAGTTTCCTCTGAATCTAAGAGTTTGTGCTTGCCATTATGACCATTTTGTTACCCATCAGACCATGACTTAAGCCTATGGTGTACCTGACCTGTGATGACTAAGTCATCTGCTTATCTTTGTTGTCTGTTGGAATGCATGACCAGAGAAAATGATATATTACCTTTGATCCAAGAGCAGGCTTTTCTTATTTGGAGAGAATTTTCGAGCTTTAGGCAGATACTGGAGTTACTCCTGCAGCTGTTTCTTTCTCAGCTCCACCACGCACCATTTACTGCAAAGCTGGCAAACGACACGCACATTTAAAATAGCTCAGCACAATTAAAAAAACTTTTAATCAGTGGTAGAAATATTTAGAACTTTTACTTGTGTAAATGTATTAATACTTAATTACTTAAATCATGCTACAAGTAAAACTACGCTATTCAAAACTTCAATTAAAGGATGTAAATATCACCAGCTGAATACGTCAGCTAGGAAGGTTAACAGTAGTCATTGTGAAATAAAATGGTTCATGCCAGTGTTGATGTGCTTATCAACATAGTAATGTTTTTGGATTAATTATTAATGAGACCATTAAGTTTTTTACGATTCCGCTAATTTAAACTAGTTCAGCTCTTGTTTTCTACCTCACAAAAACAGACATTGAACAAAGAACATTTTTTAAAAAAGCTTATTTTCAGCCAAACATTTCTGCAGGCGTGACCATTTTATCCTTTAATTAATCACAAACATTGAAATCAACCACTTGGAGATAAAATATATGGTATTCAAAGAACAGTAAGGATATGAAAACTATATTTTCAACAGTATCTAAAGCCGTCAGACAAACATAGCAGGGCAGAATTTATTGTATTTGCCTCTGAAATGTAGTGAAATAGTGTGAAATAAAGAAATACTCATTAAATACATATCCGTCAAATTTGCACGGTACTTAAATTTGTCCTCTGAATATTGTACACAAGCACATTCCATGATTGTTTGTCTTTTTATTGAATGTTGTATTGCAAAAATTCTATAAACTATAATCAATATGAAATTGGAGTGAAAACTGAAGTACTTTCAAAGTTTTTCTTCCCGTACATCTCTCCACAGCTCTTGCATAAGAGAAGTCTTAGGCATTCATACCGTCCCAGTAACAGAGATGGCCCAGAAAGTCATGACTACATGCTAGTGACTCACTGCTCCATTCATTTAGACTATTCTATACTCCCCTGTTCTGTGTTACCCACAATTCAATCTGGAGCATGCCATTGTGGGCGGGATGGGACCTGTCTGTAGCATGTTAACAGTGCCTGAACCAATTCTCTGTGGGTTGTGCAGATTCTTCAAGTTGGCTAATACAGCCTTGTGCACTGCTGACACTGAACATTTTTTCTTCCCTACATACCTCCATCCCTTTTGTCCATCCTTTCATCCCAGCTTGGCCCAGAGTTTGTATTTAGGAGGGCATACCACTGCTTCTCCCAGGACCCCTGGGAGAAATGTCGTTTTGCGGCCCAGTCCAAGGGCTTGTTTGGATATCAAACATCAAGCAGCAACCTCCACTGGGTTAATCCAAACATCCCAGTTTCCGGTCGTCTGCCCCACAGTCCATAGAGCAAGGGAAGGGGGGGTGAAAAGAACCCTGGAATATTCATTCCATACCTCGCAGTTTTTGAAGGAATGTTGTCATGTTGACAAAAACATTGCTAAACAATACACTGATGGTAGGGGAAGGGGTTTAAAAATTATGCATGTTGGTGCATGTCAAGCTGCTGCCATATTGCTGACAAATATCCAGTTTTTCCAGATCCAAGAGACAAGTCTGGGGGCCACTTCTGGAGTAGAAGAGGGGAGAGAAGGCAGGATTTCCCATGTATAGATTTATTTGTTGCAGTCCCACCGCAAATAGATTACTCTAGCTGATATATTATTGGCGCCTGCTGTAATGTGTGCAACATTTTCCACTTGCTGATTATGTCTCCCATGTTAAGCTGGACCACAGGAACAAATATCCTGTGAACCTCAGGAAAAACGAGCCTGTAAAACTGAACCCTTCCTCCAACTTCTGTTTGATTTCAGTTTTTATTCCTTTCCGGTTTACATGTGGAAATTTCTCTTCTTGTCTATATATATATATATATTGTACACATACACCCACAAACAGTTGTACACTATCAAATAATTCCAGAGTGCAGCTAGAGCATGAAATCCAACTGAAATGTCCGAAAACATTCAGGAAGGAAAGCGATGTTATCCCAGCTGGGCGGGGCTGCCATGACTTCCTCCGGGCCAGCATGCTCCCCAGATAGCCGGTCAGGAAACAGCAGGCAGGATGAGACGCATCCCGACACTCTGACAGCCATCCCCGCTTTGCCCACTGTGACAGTTAGATCTGAAGTTATACCCAGAATATTGTCTCTTCCTCACAAAGTTTTTGTTTTTTTGACCTTGGCTGTTAAAACATATTAACTCGGGGCACAAAAAAGTGTTGGGTGTTTGGGAGATTCCAAAACCAGCTGTTCTGCATCCCAGTAGGTCAAAATAGTAGGAAAAAAATGGAATTGTATTTACTGTATTCATATACTGTTGAAACTATCTTTGTCTTACTGTATGTTTTAGTTGAGTTTTGAACATGGCATCTCAGACATGCAAAATGATAAATGATCAGAATCGATATATATTCGGTTATGCAACTTCTTATGCATAGACGAGTTGCTTTTGACACCTTGTTTACACCTGCCCTCTCTACATTAATTATTTTGTCCAGATGTCTTAATATTTATTTACTGTAAAAATACATGTTATATCACAACTCAAGTCATCTGTTGTTGTGAGTATTCCACCAGTTCTTTACTGATACACATCTTTGTTGTGTATTTTCTGTAATCTAATTCCTGTGATAAACATGCACATTCCTTCAAATGTCCACTGACTCACTCTAATTTAAAACTAACTGTGCACAATCTGGAAACATTCTGGGGTGTTTTCCTCAGACATAATTTTTGTATTATTTAAGTTTGACAGTTTATAGGTTTATAAATATCCAACTAATTCTGTAAAGACATGTGAGGCAACCTTGTTGTGATGTAGCATTCTACAAATAAAATTTACTTGAAATAAATATTATGGTCATGATGGTGACAAATTACATATTTTTGTACTTTTTCTGAGAAATTATGTGATTTTTTTTTTTGTCTATACCTACTCTTAATCTATGAGTAGTTATATTAAGGTGTTCATGCAATGTGATGTTATATATGAGTGGAATTTTTTTGACAATTTTATTGTTGTAGTGCTGTTGCTCCCATTTCCACTTTAGTTACTGAGTCTTCAAAGAGTTCAATGGTTCAAAGCCATTTAATGCCTCATGAGGAATAGCACAGCACTTTGTAAATGTACTTATTGTTGTACTACGAGCTCTAGCTTTGAAGTAGGAATGATCTGTGTTGTATTTCCTTGTGTGCATGGTTACACACTTTGCAATGTATATGATATCCCTTTGCTCATTTTAGCTTCATAAGGTTTGTATTTAAAAGGGATATAAAGGTGATGGCAACAGTTCATCGGTCAATTGCAGTGACAATTCCATGTCACCGACTTTGACTGGCATTTTTTCTACTATGGTCAAGATGGATATTAGATTTTCATTTGTCAAACTTTATTTTTACAGTCATTTTTATGCATCAAAACAAATATTTATAAAGGAGTGGAACCGTACTTACTGAAATATGTGGAACTTGAGTCATCATTTCTCTGTTTAACTACAGTTTCCTCCCTGCACAATCTGCTTTCCCATCACTTTATTTATTTTCATGAACTGACTTATTGAGCTGAGGACAACCCACTCAAAATAAATGTCCAACATATGTTCTTGATAAGCATTCTTTGTTTCCTAAGATCTTTTTCTATTTTTCCACTACAGCTGTCTCTTCTTAAATATCAAAAATGTCTTTAAGAAGGCAACTTGACAATTACTGTACAAAAATATTTTCAAACTTTGTGTGCTCATATCCACAGGTGCCAATGATCCTGGTGGGGAACAAGTGTGACTTGGAGGATGAGCGTGTGGTGGGAAAGGAGCAGGGCCAGAACCTGGCCAGACAGTGGAACCACTGTGCCTTTTTAGAGTCCTCTGCAAAGTCAAAGATCAACGTCCTCGATGTGAGCACACACACACACACACACACACACACACACACACACACACACACACACACACACACACACACACACACACACACAGAGGGAAACAAACCAGAGGTGACCCTCCCCACATTGTAAAAGACTGTCTTCAAAGAGCGGCCAGAAGCCCATGTTGAACTGTCAGGGAACTGTTGAAAGAATGACCTAGATATGTCACTACTACATAACTTCACCAGCTGAGTTTTATTGCGTATTAATAATGGTACAAGACCACTTAAATATTTTTTTTCACCCTCTGAATTTGTCTCTTCTCTCTCGTAGATCTTCTATGACCTGGTCAGACAGATAAATAGGAAAACGCCAGTGGAAAAGAAGAAGGCAAAAAAGAAATCCACCTGTGTCCTGCTTTAAAGACGCCCCTCCCCCAGCCCCTGCAGCAGCTCTGAGCCAGGTGTGTGTCTAAAATTTCATAATGTGAAAAAGAAGCCATTGAATGGTTATGATGCATAGGCAAGCTGTCAGGTTAATTAGTATTACCTAATAACCTTGATATCCCACTGTCATCTTAGATGATGCCACCTAAATCACTTGTAGTTTATCATTCTCTGCCTGCAGCGAAGTCATGTCAAGTTTATGTGGAAAGCATAATATTGGATAAGGTGCCAGCAGTGGTTACAGTCTCTCTTAAGCTCTTTAAAGGGGACAAAGAAAAATCTCCTGAATGATGTGAACTCATGAGGAAAGTCAGATAAATCTTTTGGAGGTTGATCTTGAAGAGAGCCCCACCCCCCAGCAGCTGGTCATGTAGCAAAGAACTTGGGGCTGAAAATGAAAAATATGACATGTTTCACTAATGGGAAACTAGTTAACTTGCTTCATTAATGGCATTGGCTAACTCCAATGACACCTTTCCCATTGCTGTTATTGTTACTCGTTGAGTTTACCACAGGCTCATCATTGTAATACATCCTCTTATAGGACTGGACCCCTTCATCACTAGAGCTAAAGTCATGGTTAGTGTTTATCATGTACTGTATAATTACAATTGATGAGGTGATTTTTAACTTCTGTTTCCTTTCCAATTTGGTTTAGTTGCACTGTGCGTTGTAGTTACTAATATTTTTGAAAATGGTCAATGAAAGAGATGACTTTTTTCCATTTGTAGTTTTTGTCTCGGTGTTTTGTGATAGGCAATTATTCTTCCCAGATGGTGTTCGTCATAAACTCATTTGCAGCCTGATCTGAACCAGTACATGCTGAAGAAGAAGTAGGTCACATGATTAACGACTTAGACATGCTTTTATTAACCACCATGTTGGAGAAGTTTGCTGTTATTTTTTATTTTTTTAAAACTCATCCTGTTATCTTGCTTTGACTATTAATAGTACTGATAATGGCTCATGAGTTGTTTGATGCTTATGAGTTACAGGCACAGTGAGTGGCATGGACATCATGGTCTGAGTCGGCCTGAAAATGTGCAAAGTGCTTTCATTAGCATATTTTGCAACTATCTCTCTTTTCACTGAATGAGTCACTGTGTGATGGTTTAATTTTAAACTCGGCTCATTGCAGCAGCTGGGTCTATCTGAGGAAATCCTTGTCTGTCATGAGGCTGGTTTTCTATAAAAAGAAGATTCCCCTCTTTTTTTCATTCTTTCACAACGCTTTTTACTGTTTGACCAGATGATGGTAATGGTTCAATTATAATAGTACATATAGTAGTACAGTAGTAGGTGCTGTTTATTTGGAATCTATATTATAAAAGCCAGGTGTGTGTGTGTATGTGTGTGTGTGTGTGTGTGTGTGTGTGTGTGTCTGCTTTATCACTGAAAAGGCAAGGGTTAACTCTCGCTAGTTTTTCATCAAAGTACTTTTGTATATTGGGTCAAGGATCAGACAGGTGCAAACTGTTTCTAGATACAACCAATACTTTTAGAATTACCAGTTGTTTTTAAATTACAGTGGGCTTACAGGTGGCTTGGAGATGGGGGTGGGGGTGGGAGCTGGATTTGGATCAATGGGAACCACCAGGACATGATGGGAGAACTGGCTCCGGCTGTGATCATACACTATCAAGGTTGGTCTGACTGTCTTTGTGACCTCCACCAATCCCTGGTCAGACCTGACCTATTAACATCCCCCCTTTGTAGTGACATGGTGTCAGACTGGAGTTCAGCAGATCCAGACACAATAAACCGTCATGTTCAGCCCTGTGTAATAGTTTATGCTCCGTGTTGATGTCTGTACAAAACAAAATGAGGGCTGTTATATTTCTTTCCAATCTCTGTGTTATACCAGTGACCTTAGTCAAGTCAGCAAGTAATGTGAATGTAGAAAATAAACTGGAACAGAATTCAAAGGCACTGCCTTTAAACATGCAAATGCCTTTATTACCAATGGTAATATCTAGACCTAAAACACTTGGACGTGTTTTGGCTTCAAGCCTTCATCAGGAAGTCAAATGTGTTGAAGTCGTACAGTAATGTTATGAATCCCTTTCAAAGAAATATATGAAGTAACTATGAATGCATTTTGTTCTGTTACTTTGACTTTCAATATAAAACAAAATGAAGGCCAGTTAACTTCACTCTAGATTTTATCAACTCTACTGCTCCTAGAACCCATGGATTCACACAGGTCAACATGCTAGTTTATTATAATCTATTTTTATTGCAGATAAAAATCCAAATCCAGCTTTTTGCCCATATGTTACTCATCTTTGTTTTTTTTAATGACTGTCTGAGCAACAAAAGTATTTTTTATTTATATAAGTAGTATTTTGTTTCGTACAGGTATGTATGTGTATATATATATATATATATATATATATATATATATATATATATATATAATTTTTTGTTGTTGTTGTGATATGTGGTTCTAATCTGTATCTGAGGTTTTGCAATACATATCACATATCTGACTTTTCTGTAATTGAAATGCATCAGATGTTAAAATTCGGCACTGGTGGAGGTAGACCCAGGTCAATATTTACCTCCATTAAAAACTATGTGCATTGTGTCTTTTGTGCATGCAGGTCACTTTGAGACTATAGACTGTTCACACATGAGCCTGATAGCAGTGGCATTTAAATTATAATGTGAACAAACCAAAAAATTCTGAATTAAGACGTTGGATGTTATCCTCCTTACCTCGACTACTGGTCTGGGTAAAATTTAACCCATGGTAGACATGAAGTCAGTAGATTAGAGAAGGAAGGAAATGTACAATTAAACCAGATGATCACTGCTTTTATACAATAGTATTAACAGGAATAATGGGTAGATTTTGTTTGGAGAACACATTGTTCCTGCTGTCCTCCAGTCATAAAGTTGCTGCTAGCTACCCTGTGTGACATGTGTATGACATGTACACAGACTGTAAACCTGTGGACATATGTGTTGTCACACTTTTACACTTATTTATTTATCGGAGACAAAAAATCTAAGCTGAGGGGAATATGGAAAATATGACAATTTTGGATAATAGTTTTACAAAGTTTGAAGTTTGTAGTTTTACCTGCATAAACGAATGCTTTGATGATTGTGTCATTTTAAGAAAAGGAACTATACATAAAATGATTTTATGTCGAGTTCCTCCTGGTTATTGAAGGCTGTGTAAACACCTCTCAGTGAGTTGTAAAACCACTATTTTAAGCTCCAACCATAGATATTCCTTTCTGATCTCTTTTTCAGTCACATCTCAAAATGACCTAGTATAGTATATACTAGTATATATATGTGGCTTTAAGCATGCTTAAGGCCAAGTAAAATGACAGCAGCCACTATTTATTTTGACTTTTGACGTGTATTATATCACAAGGTTTTGTTGATGTTCAAAGATCCTGAAACGGCAGAAATGACATATGCATTGAAGTACAAAATAAACATTACTGACAGTATTAAAGGCAGGTGTATTTTTAATCTGTGATACTGAACAGAGTGCAGAGACTTTGTTGTTAAAATCTGAAGATAGTGTTGCTAAAAGCCCACAGTGTTACTAATGTTTTGACCACAGTGGAGTCTCAAAAGTCACTTTTAACACGTTTATTGTTACAATAAAACCTCAGTGTTGCCAAACCAGTGGAGTGCATCCAAATACAGTCATTTTATACCTTTCCCCCATCATTTACTTTTAACTTTCAGAGTGGTGAGGAAAAAAAAAGTTTGATATGATCGATAACAGCGGATTAGGAAAACAGACAGTACTATTGTGCCCAGCTCAGACACCAGTGTAACTAAACCACCCACTGCGTTCCTCGGCTGAATCCATCTGTGTTGGTCAGTTAGAGGCCCAGAGTGTGTGAGAGTGGGGCCTCTGTCAGCAGCCCCCGGGGCGGTGTCTACCCCCCACTCTCACCCCGTTCACACGCTGACCAGCCCAATGAACCAACACTAAAGGGATTACAACCTCACTGTTCCACTGCTCCTGTACTGCAGAGAGAGGTTTGTAGTGCCAGCCTCGGACGGGACACACAGAGAGAGAGAGAGAGAGAGAGAGAGAGAGAGAGAGAGAGACAGACAGTTAATGGAACATTTCACTCAATGCCGCGTGGCTGCTCTCCAATACGCTGACCTCATGAGCCATAAGCAATCTGACTTTGATTTTAGCAGAGCTGCACTTACTTGGGACAGGAATAGGTTGGAAACTCATCCCTGTTGTGATACCTTATTGATCCCTAAATTTCTCTGTATTGGGAGTTGGAGTTGTCATGTTTAAAGCAGTTGCAACTTGTTAATGTAATGACTTAAGAATTGCAGTGAACATATGGACAGACTTTAAAGGCATGAATCCAAATGACGTTTGGAAAGGGTCATTGGCCTGAGTGAAACTGCAGAATCTGCAGACTGTCAGTTGTAGGCTATAAGCCACTACTTTTTTGTCACGCTTTTAACACTGCAGCTTATACCCTAGTGCAGTTTATATGACGAGTTTACCTTACTGCCTGCCTGCTCGTACCTGTGAACATTAGACCCGTAACCAGATCTGTGATTAAACAGTGTTTACTTATTAACTCACTTTTAAGGGCTTTATTTTTGGCTAAAACACACCATCATTGCTGCTCAGTGACATCTGTGGCCGGATATAAAGCTCCTTTAAAATAAAACAAACTGGTCGTGGCTCAATCACGGATCTATGTTTTCATCCATCAATCTGCTTTTATTTGAACACTTCCTGTCTTACTACCCAGCTTTACCTGGGCCTGTAATCCTGAATTTAAAAAACAAAAAAAAAATGACTCGTCCCCACATTTTATTTTTAAAAATGTTTTTGCAGTTTACCTGGTACAGGACAGTGTGGTGTTGTATTCACTGTAGCAGTGAACAGTGGTTCTGTGGGTTCTACAGTGATAAGAGACTATTATGGTCTTTTTGTGTGTTTACAGACACACACGTAATCCTGCCAGTAGATTCTATGTGACACTTTCTTGGGTAGATTATCCTCAGTATTGCTTGAGGAACTGACCCAATGCAAAAATATAACAAAGGCTTTCAGAGGTCATAATAACAGATGGCCCCAAATTGAAATCTTTCTTGAAGACTGGGTCAACTCACAGAGAGCAGGCGGCCGAGGTGGTTCCACCATGCACACCACACTAAAAGCCAAATCAATCCCCAACAAAATGAAGATTTGAGGATTTTTGAGGTAAACCTTTAAATGTTAATATTGTTTAACAAATATACAAAACTCTGAACGAAAACATCCAATAAAGCTCTCTAGAGACCGTGGTAAATTTAAAGTGTCTCAAAATGAATGCACATGTTGTTACATGAAAATATTCCATCAAAAGAAATTGTTTTTGTTCTTTATATTAAAAAAAATATTGGAAGTCCTACTCTAACAAAACCTTTTTTTTTAACTTTCAAGTGTCTTTCAAGTCATTTTTTAAATCTGTGAATCCACAGCAAGTGTCAACATAGTCAATCAAGTATCTGCACGAATTTAAAGGAAACCCCTGATAAATCCACTGACAAAAAAGGAAGGAGAAAATGTGCTTTTATTATTATCCTTTACTTACTTATTTTTTTGTCTTTTGTTTTTAAGTCATATTAACAATGAATCAACCTATAGATATGATGGCAAGCTCACACGTATTGTACCCATTTACATACAGAGAATACTTTCATCTGAACTAAAAAAAATCAAAACCTGTTTTCTATTATTTCCTTTCCATATCATGCTTTGATGAAAAATCATTTCAATTGACTTTTTAGGTGACAATGTCACAACGTGGCTTATAAATCGGTGCGGCTCATACATGTACAAAACTTATTTTCTTTCTAAAATTGGTGTCTGTGCCTTATATTGTGGTGTGCCCTATAGTCCAAAATTTCCAGTAGTTTTATGTAACAGTTTTTAGCCTTGGCCTCCACCACCATATTGTCATCAGTTCATCGTCCGTATGTCCAAAACATTTGGCATGCACCAGTAGTTCTCAACTGGGTGGCAGCAGATGGCCAATGATAAGGAAACCCTGGTGTTGACTGAAGGCACAAAGTTATTTAAATATGGGTAAGGGCGTATTCACATGGTAAAGTCCAGACCAAGGTTCGGACCAGAACCTTTTTTTTGCCTTTTCACACTGTACTTATAATCCGGACTTTATTTACAGTCTTCATTCACACTGTATTGAATCAAGTGGACCAACGGACTTTAGAACGTCATGTCGTCAATGCGTGTACAGCGTGCGTCTCTCTATACTCGACCCTGATTGGTTATAGATGAGCGCGATTCACTGTTGCAGGAAATGCTCCCAGATAATGGACCCAGTTACTAGTTTCATAATTTTTGCCCTAGTTTGACTTTCTAATTCAGTCTTTATAGTATCATCCGACCAAATTTCAATGAAATACCTGGTTTCCTCGTCTCCCCATGTATTGCCGCGACTCATGCTTGGACGTTGACTAGATTCCGCGCACATGACTGTGACGTAATAGGTCCGATAGTCCGGAGTTTCCTAAGCAGACCTTTCACACTGTGCACCAGCGAACCTTGGTCCGGACCAAGACTACCTCCTCAGCTCGGATCAAAGACTCGGTCTTTAGTCCGGACCAAGGTTCGGGGGAGGTTTCACACTTGTCAATAAGGTTCGAAATTTCCTGGAAAGTCAGAGAGTTCGGATTTTCTGAGTGCAATGTGAATAGGCCCTAAGTTATATTCATGTCATGGTTGTCTGAGTCGATGTGATCATTTTGCACAATCCTTAATGCTGCCTTCACTTGCTGACATAAAAATGGATTAATGAAGCTAATAAATGTCATTTGATCATTACTTCTAAGTGGTTTTCAATTGTTTTAGGTTTGACTGGTCCTTTTTTTTCGTTAATGTCTAGTTGTGTTGCCTTCTGGTCTGGTTTATTGGCACCTGAGGTCAGAAATGCCACTAACACTTGAGGTATTTGAGGGTTTTGGTATAAAAAAAAAAGTTATGTTCCTATATTCTATATTAACTATTGATAAAACTCCAATAGTGACAAACACAGGAGAAAGTTGAATTTTTTTAATTTTTTTTTTTTTTTTTTTTGTATGTTAAAAGTACATGTTTGTGATTAGACAAGTCTCTTAGATCTGGGGATTAACTCTGATTGCTGACTTGGCCGCATCATTTTTATTAGATGGTCATTAGATCATTAGAAAAGGCGTTACTAATGACAGCTGTCAATAGAAATGACGTGGCAAACAAGAACCAGGATAATTAATTCTGCCAGCATTTGTCTGTCTGTCTGTCTGGGCAAAATAAGTCAAAATGTTATGGACAAATTTGGCTGAAGTTTTTACATTTGAAATTTACAAGTTACATCTTGGTGGTGACCACTGCTCACGGAGGTGAAAAAGGAGGTGGGGGCTGATCTGCTTTGGTGGAACCTGTGGTCGCTGAGTGTTTTTTTTTTTTTTTTAGTTGAACATGTTGGGATTTGGTTATTAAAAGCTACTAATTAGCCAAGTGATAGAATTGCTACTTTATATTGATACATGGACGAAAGGTTAAATGTTTGATACATGGGGAACATGTGAACAAAAAGGTATTAGTTCAGTCTGTTTAAGGAAGCTGTGTGTTTTTCCCCTTTCTACTCACAGCTACACACACACACACACACACACACACACACACACACACACACACACACACACACACACACACACACACACACACACACACACTTCAATGCTATTAAATGACCAGCAGAGGGCATTAGGAAACTACATTTTAGTGCATGAAATCAAGACCTAACCAGTGAGCTGTTGCTGTTTTATTTCCTTTCAGAAATGCTGTAATGAAGAACTGTTGCCCTGATTGGAACGTGCCAGCATTCCAACAGCCCCACCCCCTCCCTCCATCAGCCATAAACGGTGAATCAGCTGACTGAACTGCTCCTATCAAAGATGAGGATAATCTACGAGAGAGAGAGAAAGAGAGAGAGAGAGATGGAGAGAGTGTGTGTGTATATATATATATATATATATATATATATATATATATATATATATATATATATATATATATATATATATATATATATACACATAGAGAGAGAGAGAGACAGTGAGAGAGAGAAGACTCTAGTCTCTCGCCTCTGAGGACCCTCCTCTGTGTCTCAAGTTTCAGTTTGAACCCTGAAAGGACAGTCTCCACTTCTGCAACAACAAACAACACCACAAACTGATGATAAAAGTGCAGCAAATGCCCCTAAACATGAAAAAGTATCTATGAGCCGCCTACATGGCCAGAAAGCAGCCCCTTATTTTTGACAGTTTTTGACAGTTTAACAAAAAGAAAATAACAGCATTAAAGAAGGTAAGCAAAGTTAGAACTTGGGTTCAGTATTTTTCATCTTTTCGATATCAATATTGTATTTGAAAGACATGGAAGTTGACCTCTTTAGTTGTATGATTATAAATATTCTTCAAAATGAGCATGAAAAAATGCATCAGTTATTAAGTGTAGATGTTTTCAAGTGAAATCAAGTGGAAAAGTGAGAATTTTTCTTATAGCCATACACCTATTCTCCATGCCTGTCATGTCAGTGATGATAGATCAAGGTCTATAATATGTATTATTATTTTTATTTTTATTTTTTCTTTGTTTGCCCTGTTGTTCATGGACTTCTCTTCTGCAGATATCTCTCTGATGTGACTTAATTTTATACTCAGTCACTGGGATTTCATAGCTCCCATAATATATTCTAATGCCATTTTTTGCATAATAATGCTTCAGAAAAAAAATGGGTCTTTTATAGAAGAAATATGGGGAAAAATAAGGATTGATTTCTATGTCTCTTGAAGCTGAAATATATTATACTAAACCAACTCTAATAATGCTTCTTGTGTTTTTCTGTCAATGATGTTCCAGCTTTTATGAATTATTAAAGTACATTTTAGTACATTTTCATTATATTGGTCAATGTATTTTTGTGAATTAAACTTTTATCCAAAGCATATTTGACTGATGTGAGAACACTGATATTGGAGAGTACTTTTTCAAAGGGTTGGAAACATAAATAGGATTTGTACCAGACTGTTTGGTATACTCTAGTTAATGAGTTATTGATTGTATATAGTGAAAGCACACTGTTGATGGATCAGAAGATGTAGCAATTTATACAGTACAACCTATTAATGTGTGGATTTATTACATGTAATATGTGCAGTGGCCACCAGGTGTCAGTATATGAACAGGAGTCTTATCTCAGAGGCTGAGAGTAGACCAACTTCAAACTTAAAACCATGCTATGTGTCATATAACTTGACTTCTATAGGACGGTCATTAGCAAAGAAAGTAATGCATTGAGTAATTTTTCTAATACTTTCTTTACGCTTGACTAATGGACTCAATATATTTGCCTCTTTGACTCCTTACAGCCCCCACAGCCCGAGTTAATTTTAGTTTCTAACCTGAGAAAATGAAATGAAAATCAGAAACATTGAGGGAGCACAAATCTGAAGTAGTGATATATTCATGCAAAATGTGCAAGATGTATCAGGAACTCATGTTCCTGTATTAATGAGTGAGATAGTGACACTTTGTGATGTCATACTTTATGTTAACTTTTAAGGAATGTTAACTCGTACTAACTTTAACATACAACATGACATTACCATGTGACCAAAGCAACTGGACTCGGCCAATGTTAAAATCTGACCTGTCCACCTCGCCTATGTCAGTGAGAGAAACTATAACTGTATAATATAAAAAAAAAATATTCATAGAATCATAATCTGGTCTGAAGAAGTTCCGAAAGGCCTCTAATATGCTGGGAAAAAAACTTCAATATGACAAAACGAGAAGAATTTTTATTTAATTTTTTTGTTATTTTAACTATTTCCATGGTCATTTCCTGAAAGTTCTAAAAGTCTGAATCATTTGAAATATATTTTCCTCCTGCAGTCCAAATATGGTTCAGTTCAGGTGGAGTTTTACAACATAATGATGAGGCATTAAAGTAGAAGTACCTGGAAATTCTGATATTTAGTCACATATGACTACATGAATGGATGTACATTCAATGTGTATGGTTTGATGGCATAAAATCATAATGAATTCTTTCTTAATTAGTGATCAGATAGAATAAAATGGAATAAGATTAATTGTTATTGCTAAAATACAGCTGTACAGTAAAACAAAATGGTGTTTATTCTCTGTAAAGTACCTAGAATAAATACAGTAGCAATTGAAAAATCAGAAATAAAATGAATGTAAAATCACTAAGGTATAAAACACATAGAATGTGTGCACTAATCAAAATTATTACACAATATATATTTACATATTCATTTAATTTCTATATATTTGTTAGGGATAATATAGTAAAAGGTGATTGTTGTATTGTAGGTAGACTTTAGACATCTCCAGTTTATAACTATTTATATAAAACAGTGCATGGTCAACATTTTTCAAGTCTTATTTGGGGTGAGAGTAGATTTATATTTGACATCATATAGACATGTATCTGATGTACATGATAGTGTTTGTGTACATGTGCTGCATACACTGTAATGGCAAAAGTATTCACTGACTTGCCTTGAAATATACTTAATGACATTCCATTCTTAGTCCATAGTTTAATAAGACATTGCAGTGTTAATGCAATAGTAATGACAATGACCCCCCCCCAAAAAAAAAAAAAAAAAAAAAAAAAGTGAAGGGTATTGTTTTATTGTTTTTGAGTTGTTTTGTTTTTTGTAAGCAGTTTTACACAAAAACTACTGGACCAATTTACATGAAATTTTCAGGAAAAGTGTGAGGTGATCCATTACATTTTTGGTGAATGTAGGTCAAAGGTCACAGTCACCAAAAATGTGTTTTCACAATGATAAGAGATAGGGCAAATCAGGGGAGTGGGGTTTGTTGTGCCGGCCACCACTTGTTTAGTCTGGCAGTAAGAGTTTTCATACGCACAGCACCATAGCTAAACCTTACCAGTGGAAATGCTGCGTTGTCCAAAATCTGTAGGTGCTGAAGCAAGAGATTTTAGACAAAGAGACTTTAGACAAATCCATCCTCTTAACTTTGTGGGAACAGTTTGGGGATGGTCCCTTCTTGTTCTAAGGACTTTCCCCTAGTGGGATTAACAAAGGACTATTTGATCTTATCTTGTTTCATGTGGATGAACTTGACTGGCCTGACCTTTAACCCCATAAAACACTTAGAGCAGAGACTGAGTGCCAGGCCGTCTGTCCAACATCAGTGTGTGATCTGACAAATGCTTCTGGGAGGAATGGTCAAAAATGTCCATAAAAAAAACTTCCCAGAAGAGTTGAAGCTGTTATAATTACAACATCAGATTAAAGTCTATGATTTAACAATGACATGTCAAGTTCATATGAGAGTGAAGGCAGGTGAGTGAATACTTTTGGCAGTATAGTGTATATTAAATGGTAACTGAGGCATACAATATAACATAACATCTATCCTGTACCTCACTGGTCAGTCAGTGTGTGGATGTATGATTGGTTGTTTACATTCTACTTTTCTAATGACACCAATGAAGACCAGAAGATGCATTACACATGTCCACCTTTGTTCAATATGACAAGTGAACACATAACTCATGTTTGTTGTATACTTATGAATCCCTCGCTCCTTGTTTGGATGGAAAGTATGTAACGTCACAACTAATTGACTCACAATGACCTGAGGATTTGAATTCAAAATGTAATTAAAATGCTCGTCTTAATTACATACATGCACATATGATCAAAAATGTATGGTTTTCATACATAGAACCACGATACATTATACACAATGTGTTACAAGAAAACAGTGAACATAAATATGAAATATAATATAGAATTTATCTACATTATACATTGCAGTACATTTTTAATGACTCTTTAAGGATGTAAAACTTGAGATTAACTTGCACATTTAGATAAATAACTTATTAGAAATGCCTTGTCTTATATAGTTACTGGCATTTGCTTTATTTGACAGAAGCACACAGGCCATAAGCTCAAGCATTTCAAGTCTCAAGTCTTTTTTTAGGTAAAAAAAAAAAAAAAATGCTGCATCATGTAAGCTCCTTACGTCTCAAAGTGGGAGTATCATGCAGGAGATGATGCTAAATGTCGGCTGGTGACAATGATGGAGGGATTAGAGTATGTGACTCACATCCTGTTCTTGTTTTGGACTCTTATCACCTACTCTGCAGCCTTGATCAAGCCCCTAATCCTTTTAGTAGTTGAGAAGTGAAGTAATACCAAACACTTTTGCACGCATTATCCTGTGGAATAATGCTCGCTGTCATCCTCCAGACTCCTCCAGTCTGAGCTGTATTCTTCGTCCTTCTCTTCGTCATCTCTTGGGTTCCTTGGAAAAAAGCATGAAGGCTTGGTATCAGGTGGGCTTCAGTCATATCAAAGCCCTATTTTTATGTCTCAGCAAATGGATTTTCACTAATATAAACCCATGGGGACATGTGTGAAACAGAGTAGAAAAGCTTCATATATGTCCTTTAACTGTGGGTTTAGAAGTGTGATGACACTTTATTTTTGATCCTAGGTTACATAAAAAAAAATAAAAAAAATCCTCCTGAGACTCAGAAATGCATTTTGTCCTCTGTAATAGACAAGAGTTTCACTGCTTTTCTTACAAAAAAAAAATAAAAAAATTCAGAGACTTAAAAAATGTAACTGATAAAAGTATTGCATCATGTTGTTTCCAATTAAGGCAATTATTTAATGTAAAATGGTGAAAATATTTACTTAGTGGGTCTCAGGAGGTTATCTAGCATGGTCATCTTCATAGAATAACTCGAGGCTTAAGGAACAATTTGTTACACTTTGTAGTTTAGCACATTAAAAAATATGAAAAATAATAAAATGATTAGAAGTATGACAACAAGTAGTCTTAATATTATGTAACAATGTGACTGTTTTTAGCTTGTTCCTCATGTTACTTGCTGTAAGTTCTCCCTTTAACATCCATATTGTACTCGTTTTAGATTACTTTAACAACTGATTGGTTCTTCTAATACTACATTTAACATGTTCCTTTGCTATACCTTCATGTGGACAATTATTAAGATCAACACAATCAAAGATAAAATTGCTGAATTAAGCTGAAGTTGGAGTACTTTTTTTATTTTGTAAAAAAACAACAACAACAACCAACAAAAACAAAACAAAAAACAGACATCAATTGACAGCATTTGTAAAGTACAGTTCTAATAAGAGCAGCACTTCCATTTTAATTATAGTAAATACTTATCTTCCATACTCTTCATCCCCCCTCCCCTATAGTCTCTCTCTCTCTCTCTCTCTCTCTCTCTCTCTCTCTCTCTCTCTCTCTCTCTCTCTCTCTCTCTCTCTCTCTCTCTCTCTCTCTCTGGAAAGATAGAATGGAAAGATAGAAAATTTTCTAAGTCCACGTTGGACTTAGAAAAATTTAAAAAAATAAAAAAAAACCCTTGGTACTACAAATGGAAAGATAGAAAATTTTCTAAGTCCACGTTGGACTTAGAAAAATTCCAAAAAATAAAAAAAAACCCTTGGTACTACAAATGGAAAGATAGAAAATTTTCTAAGTCCACGTTGGACTTAGAAAAATTTTAAAAAATAAAAAAAAACCCTTGGTACTACAAATGGAAAGATAGAAAATTTTCTAAGTCCACGTTGGACTTAGAAAAATTCCAAAAAATAAAAAAAAACCCTTGGTACTACAAATGGAAAGATAGAAAATTTTCTAAGTCCACGTTGGACTTAGAAAAATTTTAAAAAATAAAAAAAAACCCTTGGTACTACAAATGGAAAGATAGAAAATTTTCTAAGTCCACGTTGGACTTAGAAAAATTCCAAAAAATAAAAAAAACCCTTGGTACTACAAATGGAAAGATAGAAAATTTTCTAAGTCCACGTTGGACTTAGAAAAATTCCAAAAAATAAAAAAAAACCCTTGGTACTACAAATGGAAAGATAGAAAATTTTCTAAGTCCACGTTGGACTTAGAAAAATTTTAAAAAATAAAAAAAAACCCTTGGTACTACAAATGGAAAGATAGAAAATTTTCTAAGTCCACGTTGGACTTAGAAAAATTCCAAAAAATAAAAAAAACCCTTGGTACTACAAATGGAAAGATAGAAAATTTTCTAAGTCCACGTTGGACTTAGAAAAATTTTAAAAAATAAAAAAAACCCTTGGTACTACAAATGGAAAGATAGAAAATTTTCTAAGTCCACGTTGGACTTAGAAAAATTTAAAAAAATAAAAAAAAACCCTTGGTACTACAAATGGAAAGATAGAAAATTTTCTAAGTCCACGTTGGACTTAGAAAAATTCCAAAAAATAAAAAAAAACCCTTGGTACTACAAATGGAAAGATAGAAAATTTTCTAAGTCCACGTTGGACTTAGAAAAATTTTAAAAAATAAAAAAAAACCCTTGGTACTACAAATGGAAAGATAGAAAATTTTCTAAGTCCACGTTGGACTTAGAAAAATTCCAAAAAATAAAAAAAAACCCTTGGTACTACAAATGGAAAGATAGAAAATTTTCTAAGTCCACGTTGGACTTAGAAAAATTTTAAAAAATAAAAAAAAACCCTTGGTACTACAAATGGAAAGATAGAAAATTTTCTAAGTCCACGTTGGACTTAGAAAAATTCCAAAAAATAAAAAAAAACCCTTGGTACTACAAATGGAAAGATAGAAAATTTTCTAAGTCCACGTTGGACTTAGAAAAATTTTAAAAAATAAAAAAAAACCCTTGGTACTACAAATGGAAAGATAGAAAATTTTCTAAGTCCACGTTGGACTTAGAAAAATTCCAAAAAATAAAAAAAACCCTTGGTACTACAAATGGAAAGATAGAAATTTTTCTAAGTCCACGTTGGACTTAGAAAAATTTCTGATATTTTTTCGTTTTGTACTACCAAGGCTCTGGTTGACTTACGGCGCCGGTTGAAGGGGTTTAGCCCGAGGAGGGGGCTTAAGTTTGGGGGTACCAGGGACCGACTGGGGCGGTCGGTCCCTGGAGGTCCAGTAGGGGCCGGGGTGTGTCTAGATTGTGGCCGGGGATAGGGAGCCTTTTTTCGGGTATAGGTCCCAGGGTTAGACCCCTGGTTCTATGGGGCTCCAGGGGTCCACGTGACCGGCTACTCTGCCCCAGAATGGGGCCTTGAGGCTGGGTATAAAGCCTGGCCTCCTGAGCCCTGGTTCTATGGGGCTCCAGGGGTCCACGTGACCGGCTACTCTGCCCCAGAATGGGGCCTTGAGGCTGGGTATAAAGCCTGGCCTCCTGAGCCCTGGTTCTATGGGGCTCCAGGGGTCCATGTGACCGGCTAGTGTGCCCCAGAATGGGGCCTTGAGGCTGGGTATAAAGCCTGGCCTCCTGAGCCCTGGTTCTATGGGGCTCCAGGGGTCCACGTGACCGGCTACTCTGCCCCAGAATGGGGCCTTGAGGCTGGGTATAAAGCCTGGCCTCCTGAGCCCTGGTTCTATGGGGCTCCAGGGGTCCACGTGACCGGCTAGTGTGCCCCAGAATGGGGCCTTGAGGCTGGGTATAAAGCCTGGCCTCCTGAGCCCTGGTTCTATGGGGCTCCAGGGGTCCACGTGACCGGCTACTCTGCCCCAGAATGGGGCCTTCAGGCTGGGTCAAGGCCCAGCCTTTTTACCCCTGGTTCTTTGGGGCTCCAGGGGTCCACGTGCCCGGCTACTGTCCCCCAGAATGGGGCCTTGAGGCTGGGTATAAAGCCTGGCCTCCTGAGCCCTGGTTCTATGGGGCTCCAGGGGTCCACGTGACCGGCTAGTGTGCCCCAGAATGGGGCCTTGAGGCTGGGTATAAAGCCTGGCCTCCTGAGCCCTGATTCTATGGGGCTCCAGGGGTCCATGTGACCGGCTAGTGTGCCCCAGAATGGGGCCTTGAGGCTGGGTCTAAAGCTGGGACTTTTTACCCCTGGTTCTATGGGGCTCCAGGGGTCCAGTTGCCCAGCTACTGTGCCCCAGAATGGGGCCTTCAGGCCGGGTCAAGGCCCGGCCTTTTTACCCCTGGTTCTATGGGGCTCCATGTCCCCAGCAACTACCAAGAGGCAAAACTCGCTACGTGTGAAAGTGGGACTTTGTCATTTTTCTAAACTGGAGGCATGGTACTACCGGGGTGAAGCAAGTCCCAATGGAGGCTTGCTGTTAGCTTCCGGAGGATGGCAGGGGAAAAAGCAACAAAAGGGAACAGATGTCCCTTCATTTTGGTCCGGGGAAGGTGCCCTGCGAATCCTGCCTGCCTGCGCCTGGAGGAACACCACTTAAAATCGTGGTTTCTGAAATGGGGGAAGCACGTGAAAAAATACCTCCCAAAAAAAGTGTTAAATGCACTATGCAGAAGGTGTCTCCATTGACCTTGAATGGGGAGGCCCCAGCAACTACCAAGAAGCAAAACTCAATCACGTCTGGCAAAATAGACAGGTCCCCAGCAACTACCAAGAGGCAAAACTCGCTACGTCTGAAAGTTGGACTTTGTCATTTTTCTGAACTGGAGGCATGGTACTACCAGAGGGAGGCTGAAATTATTCTAAGTCCCACCAGAGGCATGGTACTACCAGAGTGAAGCTGAAATTTTGTTGGACTTTGTCATTTTTCACAGGGGTCCATATGTTGCTCTACTCTGCCCCAGAATGGGGCCTCGAGGCTGGGTCTAAAGCCGGGCCTTTTTACCCCTGGTTCTATGGGGCTCCAGGGGTCCACGTGCCCGGCTACTGTGCCCCAGAATGGGGCCTTGAGGCTGGGTATAAAGCCTGGCCTTTTTACCCCTGGTTCTATGGGGCTCCAGGGGTCCACGTGCCCGGCTACTGTGCCCCAGAATGGGGCCTTCAGGCTGGGTCAAGGCCCGGCCTTTTTACCCCTGGTTCTATGGGGCTCCAGGTCCCCAGCAACTACCAAGAGGCAAAACTCGCTACGTGTGAAAGTGGGACTTTGTCATTTTTCACAGGGGTCCACGTGCCCAGCTACTGTGCCCCAGAATGGGGCCTTCAGGCTGGGTCAAGGCCCGGCCTTTTTACCCCTGGTTCTATGGGGCTCCAGGTGTCCACGTGCCCGGCTAGTGTGCCCCAGAATGAGGCCTTCAGGCTGGGTATAAAGGCTGGCCATTTTACCCCTGGTTCTATGTGGTTCCACGTGCCCAGGAACTACATATGAGAGTGGGACTTTGTACTGTGTGGACTTAGAAAAAATTCTACCTATGGTTTTGTAGTACCAAGGCTATGTAAAAATATTTCTAAGTGGGACTTAGAAAAATTCCAAAAAGTAAAAAAAACCCTTGGTACTACAAATGGAAAGATAGAAAATTTTCTAAGTCCACATGGGACTCTGAAAAAAATTTCCTTGTGGAAATTTTTCAAAGTATTGTGTGGACTTAGAAAAATTTCTGATATTTTTTCGTTTTGTAGTACCAAGGCTCTGGTTGTCTTACGGCGCTGGTTGAAGGGGTTTAGCCCGAGGAGGGGGCTTAAGTTTGGGGTACCAGGGACCGACTGGGGCGGTCGGTCCCTGGAGGTCCTGTAGGGGCCAGGTGTGTCTAGATTGTGACCGGGGATAGGGAGCCTTTTTTCGGGTATAGGTCCCAGGGTTAGACCCCTGGTTCTATGGGGCTCCAGGGGTCCACGTGCCCGGCTACTCTGCCCCAGAATGGGGCCTTCAGGCTGGGTTAAGGCCTGGTCTTTTTACCCCTGGTTCTATGGGGCTCCAGGGGTCCACGTGCCCGGCTACTGTGCCCCAGAATGGGGCCTTCAGGCTGGGTCAAGGCCCAGCCTTATTACCCCTGGTTCTACGGGGCTCCAGGGGTCCACGTGCCCGGCTACTGTGCCCCAGAATGGGGCCTTCAGGCTGGGTCAAGGCCCAGCCTTATTACCCCTGGTTCTACGGGGCTCCAGGGGTCCACATGCCTGGCTACTGTGCCCCAGAATGGGGCCTTCAGGCTGGGTCAAGGCCCGGCCTTATTACCCCTGGTTCTACGGGGCTCCAGGGGTCCACGTGCCCGGCTACTTTGCCCCACAATGGGGCCTTCAGGCTGGGTCAAGGCCTGGTCTTTTTACCCCTGGTTCTACGGGGCTCCAGGGGTCCACGTGCCCAGCTACTGTGCCCCAGAATGGGGCCTTCAGGCTGGGTCAAGGCCCGGCCTTTTTACCCCTGGTTCTATGGGGCTCCAGGTCCCCAGCAACTACCAAGAGGCAAAACTCGCTACGTGTGAAAGTGGGACTTTGTCATTTTTCACAGGGGTCCACGTGCCCAGCTACTGTGCCCCAGAATGGGGCCTTCAGGCTGGGTCAAGGCCCGGCCTTTTTACCCCTGGTTCTATGGGGCTCCAGGTCCCCAGCAACTACCAAGAGGCAAAACTCGCTACGTGTGAAAGTGGGACTTTGTCATTTTTCACAGGGGTCCACGTGCCCAGCTACTGTGCCCCAGAATGGGGCCTTCAGGCTGGGTCAAGGCCCGGCCTTTTTACCCCTGGTTCTATGGGGCTCCAGGTCCCCAGCAACTACCAAGAGGCAAAACTCGCTACGTGTGAAAGTGGGACTTTGTCATTTTTCACAGGGGTCCACGTGCCCAGCTACTGTGCCCCAGAATGGGGCCTTCAGGCTGGGTCAAGGCCCGGCCTTTTTACCCCTGGTTCTATGGGGCTCCAGGTCCCCAGCAACTACCAAGAGGCAAAACTCGCTACGTGTGAAAGTGGGACTTTGTCATTTTTCACAGGGGTCCACGTGCCCAGCTACTGTGCCCCAGAATGGGGCCTTCAGGCTGGGTCAAGGCCCGGCCTTTTTACCCCTGGTTCTATGGGGCTCCAGGGGTCCAGTTGCCCGGCTCCTCTGCCCCAGAATGGGGCCTTCAGGCTGGGTCAAGGCCCGGCTTTTTTACCCCCGGTTCTATGGTGCTCCAGGTCCCCAGCAACTACCAAGAGGCAAAACTCGCTACGTGTGAAAGTGGGACTTTGTCATTTTTCTAAACTGGAGGCATGGTACTACCGGGGTGAAGCAAGGATGGCAGGGGAAAAAGCAACAAAAGGGAACAGATGTCCCTTCATTTTGGTCCGGGGAAGGTGCCCTGCGAATCCTGCCTGCCTGCGCCTGGAGGAACACCACTTAAAATCGTGGTTTCTGAAATGGGGGAAGCACGTGAAAAAATACCTCCCAAAAAAGTGTTAAATGCACTATGCAGAAGGTGTCTCCATTGACCTTGAATGGGGAGGCCCCAGCAACTACCAAGAAGCAAAACTCAATCACGTCTGGCAAAATAGACAGGTCCCCAGCAACTACCAAGAGGCAAAACTCGCTACGTCTGAAAGTTGGACTTTGTCATTTTTCTGAACTGGAGGCATGGTACTACCAGAGTGAGGCTGAAATTTTTCTAAGTCCCACCAGAGGCATGGTACTACCAGGAGTGAAGCTGAAATTTTGTTGGACTTTGTCATTTTTCACAGGGGTCCATATGTTGCTCTACTCTGCCCCAGAATGGGGCCTCGAGGCTGGGTCTAAAGCCGGGCCATTTTACCCCTGGTTCTATGGGGCTCCAGGGGTCCACGTGCCCGGCTACTGTGCCCCAGAATGGGGCCTTCAGGCTGGGTCAAGGCCCAGCCTTATTACCCCTGGTTCTATGGGGCTCCAGGGGTCCACGTGCCCGGCTACTGTACCCCAGATTGGGGCCTTGAGGCTGGGTATAAAGGCTGGCCATTTTACCCCTGGTTCTATGTGGTTCCACGTGCCCAGGAACTCCCGCTAGGCAAAACACGCTACGTATGAGAGTGGGACTTTGTAATGTGTGGACTTAGAAAAATGTCTACCAATGGTTTTGTAGTACCAAGGCTATGTAAAAATATTTCTAAGTCCACATTGGACTTAGAAAAATTCCCAAAAAATAAAAAAAAAACCCTTGGTACTACAAAGATAAAGATAGAGGAAATTTTTCAAAGTATTGTGTGGACTTAGAAAAATTTCTGATATTTTTTCATTTTGTAGTACCAAGGCTCTGGTTGTCTTACGGCGCCGGTTGAAGGGGTTTAGCCCGAGGAGGGGGCTTAAGTTTGGGGTACCAGGGACCGACTGGGGCGGTCGGTCCCTGGAGGTCCTGTAGGGGCCGGGTGTGTCTAGATTGTGGCCGGGGATAGGGAGCCTTTTTTCGGGTATAGGTCCCAGGGTTAGACCCCTGGTTCTATAGGGCTCCAGGGGTCCACGTACCCGGCTCCTCTGCCCCAGAATGGGGCCTTCAGGCTGGGTTAAGGCCCAGCCCTATTACCCCTGGTTCTACGGGGCTCCAGGGGTCCACGTGCCCGGCTACTCTGCCCCAGAATGGGGCCTTCAGGCTGGGTTAAGGCCTGGTCTTTTTACCCCTGGTTCTATGGGGCTCCAGGGGTCCACGTGCCCGGCTACTGTGCCCCAGAATGGGGCCTTCAGGCTGGGTCAAGGCCCAGCCTTATTACCGCTGGTTCTACGGGGCTCCAGGGGTCCACGTGCCCGGCTACTGTGCCCCAGAATGGGGCCTTCAGGCTGGGTCAAGGCCCAGCCTTATTACCCCTGGTTCTACGGGGCTCCAGGGGTCCACGTGCCCTTCTCCTCTGCCCCAGAATGGGGCCTTCAGGCTGGGTCAAGGCCCGGCCTTTTTACCCCTGGTTCTATGGGGCTCCAGGGGTCCACGTGCCCTTCTCCTCTGCCCCAGAATGGGGCCTTCAGGCTGGGTCAAGGCCCGGCCTTTTTACCCCTGGTTCTATGGGGCTCCAGGGGTCCACGTGCCCTTCTCCTCTGCCCCAGAATGGGGCCTTCAGGCTGGGTCAAGGCCCAGCCCTATTACCCCTGGTTCTACGGGGCTCCAGGGGTCCACGTGCCCGGCTACTGTGCCCCAGAATGGGGCCTTAAGGCTGGGTCTAAAGCCTGGCCTTTTTACCCCTGGTTCTACGGGGCTCCAGGGGTCCACGTGCCCTTCTCCTCTGCCCCAGAATGGGGCCTTCAGGCTGGGTCAAGGCCCGGCCTTTTTACCCCTGGTTCTATGGGGCTCCAGGGGTCCACGTGCCCTTCTCCTCTGCCCCAGAATGGGGCCTTCAGGCTGGGTCAAGGCCCGGCCTTTTTACCCCTGGTTCTATGGGGCTCCAGGGGTCCACGTGCCCTTCTCCTCTGCCCCAGAACGGGGCCTTCAGGCTGGGTCAAGGCCCAGCCCTATTACCCCTGGTTCTACGGGGCTCCAGGGGTCCACGTGCCCGGCTACTGTGCCCCAGAATGGGGCCTTAAGGCTGGGTCTAAAGCCTGGCCTTTTTACCCCTGGTTCTATGGGGCTCCAGGGGTCCACGTGCCCTGCTCCTCTGCCCCAGAACGGGGCCTTCAGGCTGGGTCAAGGCCCAGCCCTATTACCCCTGGTTCTACGGGGCTCCAGGGGTCCACGTGCCCGGCTACTGTGCCCCAGAATGGGGCCTTAAGGCTGGGTCTAAAGCCTGGCCTTTTTACCCCTGGTTCTATGGGGCTCCAGGGGTCCACGTGCCCTTCTCCTCTGCCCCAGAATGGGGCCTTCAGGCTGGGTCAAGGCCCAGCCCTATTACCCCTGGTTCTACGGGGCTCCAGGGGTCCACGTGCCCGGCTACTGTGCCCCAGAATGGGGCCTTAAGGCTGGGTCTAAAGCCCTGCCTTTTTACCCCTGGTTCTATGGGGCTCCAGGGGTCCAAGTGCCCTTCTCCTCTGCCCCAGAATGGGGCCTTCAGGCTGGGTCAAGGCCCGGCCTTTTTACCCCTGGTTCTATGGGGCTCCAGGGGTCCACGTGCCCTTCTCCTCTGCCCCAGAATGGGGCCTTCAGGCTGGGTCAAGGCCCGGCCTTTTTACCCCTGGTTCTATGGGGCTCCAGGGGTCCACGTGCCCTGCTCCTCTGCCCCAGAACGGGGCCTTCAGGCTGGGTCAAGGCCCAGCCCTATTACCCCTGGTTCTACGGGGCTCCAGGGGTCCACGTGCCCGGCTACTGTGCCCCAGAATGGGGCCTTAAGGCTGGGTCTAAAGCCTGGCCTTTTTACCCCTGGTTCTATGGGGCTCCAGGGGTCCACGTGCCCGGCTCCTCTGCCCCAGAATGGGGCCTTCAGGCTGGGTCAAGGCCCGGCCTTTTTACCCCTGGTTCTATGGGGCTCCAGGTCCCCAGCAACCACCAAGAGGCAAAACTCGCTACGTGTGAAAGTGGGACTTTGTCATTTTTCTAAACTGGAGGCATGGTACTACCGGGGTGAAGCAAGTCCCATTGGAGGCTTGCTGTTAGCTTCCGGAGGATGGCAGGGGAAAAAGCAACAAAAGGGAACAGATGTCCCTTCATTTTGGTCCGGGGAAGGTACCCTGCGAATCCTGCCTGCCTGCGCCTGGAGGAACACCACTTAAAATCTTGGTTTCTGAAATGGGGGAAGCACGTGAAAAAAAACCTCCCAAGAAAGTGCTAAATGCACTATGCAGAAGGTGTCTCCATTGACTTTGAATGGGGAGGCCCCAGCAACTACCAAGAAGCAAAACTCAATCACGTCTGGCAAAATAGACAGGTCCCCAGCAACTACCAAGAGGCAAAACTCGCTACGTCTGAAAGTTGGACTTTGTCATTTTTCTGAACTGGAGGCATGGTACTACCAGAGTGAGGCTGAAATTTTTCTAAGTCCCACCAGAGGCATGGTACTACCAGAATGAAGCTGAAATTTTTCTAAGTCCCACCAGAGGCATGGTACTACCAGGAGTGAAGCTTACATTTTTCTAAGTCCCACCAGAGGCATGGTACTACCAGAATGAAGCTGAAATTATTCTAAGTCCCACCAGAGGCATGGTACTACCAGAGTGAATCTGAAATTTTTCTAAGTCCCACCAGAGGCATGGTACTACCAGAATGAAGCTGAAATTATTCTAAGTCCCACCAGAGGCATGGTACTACCAGAGTGAATCTGAAATTTTTCTAAGTCCCACCAGAGGCATGGTACTACCAGAGTGAATCTGAAATTTTTCTAAGTCCCACCAGAGCCTTATTGGTGGGTCTAACGCCCGGCCTTTTGACCCCTGGTTCTATGTGGTTCCAGGGGTCCAGATGCCCTGCCTTTTTACCCCCAGAACCGGGCCTTCTGGGCGGGTTACATCCTGGCCATTAGACCCCTGGTTCCTGGAGGTCCTGTCGCCTGTCACTGAAAATGAGGCGTGTACTCATTGAATTTTGAATCCTGTAGGCGGGGACCATGGGAATCGGTTTGTGGGTGGGGTACAACTGGTGTTGGCAGAGGAAGAAGGACGAGGTTGAGTGAAGATGGCGAAAAAGCGGAGATGTAGCGAACTGAGGCAGCTGGCGGTGGAAGAAAGCAGGTTTAGGAGTATTTCAGGAGATACTGCGGCAGGTGAGGGGGAAAGAGAAGGGAGAGTAGGTCGGAGATACCCAGCAAAGAAGAAGGGCAGAGGGAGCGGGTGTGGTGCGCACCATGTGCCTTCGAAGGACCGAGGGCACCAGCATGGCCCAGGTGAATCCGGTTCAGAGGGTCCCAGTGAACCAGACCCGGATACGTCAGACGAATGGCTGCCGTCTGTTTCGTCTGACACCGACACAGCCTCATCGCCGGAGCGGGAGCCAGATCGCTCCGATAATGGACGTGACAGAGGTAAGAATTAACCCCCATTCAGTCCTTGTTACATGAACACCATTTTCCTCCAGTTGTATTATGGGCACCTGTTGCTAATCATTATGGTAATTATGTGTTACAGGTGGTGGGTCCAGCAGGGCCCCCATCCCTCCTCGTGGTGGAGGACAAAGAAAGAAAGGTGTGTCAGCTAGGGGCTGGGACCACGACCAGGACCAGGACCAGGGCTGGTGTCAAGCCGGCTGGGAACCCCTGGGGTTGGCGTTTACTGCAACACCGGGCCCTCAGAACGCTGCGGCGGACTTAGACTCCAATGAGCCGGCCGATTACCTAGACCTGTTTGTGACAGATGAGCTGCTGCAGCATATTCGCGCTCAGACCAACTTGTATGCTCGTCAGTACTTTGAAGCCAACCCTGAGGCGCTACCACACAGCAGAGGTAATGCCTGGAAGCCAGTGTCAGTCCCAGAACTGAAAACATTCTTTGCACTGAGTTTCCTCACTGGCTACATCAAAAAGCCAAGCCTTGACTTATACTGGAGTGTAGAGGAAATAGATGCAACACCATATTTCAGCCAGACAATGTCCAGGAACAGATTTCAAATTATATGGCGGTTCCTCCATTTCAATAACAATGCCACACAAAATACTGCTGATAAAATGTACAAAGTCCGCCCAGTGTTAGATTATCTTGTTGGGAAATGCAAAGAACTGTACCAGCCAGGAGAAAACATTTGCATTGATGAGGGCATGATGCAGTGGCGGGGGCGCCTATCGTTCCGAGTGTATAACCCACAAAAGCCGGTGAAGTATGGTATAAAATCGTACATTCTGTGTGACTCTGCGACAGGGTACTGCTTCAACTTGCGGCCTTATGTGGGTGAAGGTAGTACTCTGCCAGAGATAGTGTTCTCTCTGCTTGATCGTCTCCAGGGTCATGGTTATACTGTCTACATGGACAATTTCTATAATTCTGTGTCCCTGTGCGAACGCTTACTGAGAGCACAGACAAACGTCTGTGGAACCCTCAGGAAAAACAGGGGAGAGCCATTGATCATCCGGGATATCAAAAAGTCTGACCTGGGGGCAGGGGAACGAATTGTGCGGCACAACGGGCGCATGATGGTGGTAGCTTGGCAGGACAAACGAATCGTGAAGATGGTGACAACCTGCCACCAAGACAGAATGGAAGGGGTTGATGTGTGGCAGAGGGGGCAGAGACATAAAGTGACCCAGTTTAAACCAGTGTGTGTGATCGCCTACAACTCCAACATGAATGGCGTGGATAAACTGGACCAGAATGTGGCCTACTACCCCTTCATAAGGAGGTCCCTAAACTGGTCAAAGAAGTTTGTGGCTTACATGTTCCAAATTGCCATGTTTAACGCATATGTTCTTTATAGGGCCAGAAATCCACAACAATGTAAGTCACTTTTGGAGTTCACACGCAGGGTCGTGAGGATGTGGTCAGGGAAGCAGCATGGGGTGCTGGAGGCGGAGACGGCCCAGGCAGACGAAGCACACAATCCCAGAGCACCGTACAACATGGACCCTGAAAGTAGGCTGGATGGCAACATGGCGAGGCACAGGCTGGAAAAGCTGATGCCCACCCCCAACAAGACCAGGCCAACACGGAGGTGTCGTGTCTGTGCGCGCAGCGGCCGCCGCAGTGAGACCAGGATGTGGTGTGTTTCCTGCCGTGTGGCGTTACATGCAGGACATTGTTTTACAGCATATCACACACAGAGAAATAGTACACTGACTAGGGCATGTTTATGAATAAATGACTGTTTTTCTATCAAACACCTTGTTTTATGTGTTGTTTTTGTTGTTTCATAGAAGTCTACACTTTCTGTGTTCATAAAGTCATAAAACTCAATATTCTTTGGTTCTAAAAAAATCACTCAAGATTCTCCAAAACTGCTGGCACTGTGAGGCTGGCTGTTCAGAAAATAGCTGGCAGTGAATGAGTTAAACAAAAACAACTTTATTTATATAGGACTTTTTAAAAACAGAGTTTACAAAGAGCTTTGGCAGCCAAGCAGAAGGACACAACAGCAGAATTAAATATAGAAAACAACACAAAAGAGAGTCTCAGTATCATATAATTTGCACTCAGGGGTTCACTAAAGGCTTTACATTTAGGTGACAAACCTATAAAACATATAAAACCTCTATGTAAAAAAAAAAAAGAATTATTTCCAACCTTTTTTGCAGTCATAGATCTGTAGGCAGACATTAACCCTTTGATGTATGAATTAGTCAAGATTTTTTTCCTAAGTGTTTTTATTTTTCTTTAGGCATGTAAAAAAAGCAATGTGATTGAAATATTTTTAATGAACCTTTTTTTTTATGGAATTACAAAAATACCCACTCAGCTGTAAAACATGTGTTTACGCTTTTGAAGCAGTATTTAAAAGGTAATACCAGAACACTATGAAATAAAACATTTTTAATGTCGTTTTTGTTTAAGAAGGCTGTTAATTACAGTCAAATTGACAACAAGCAATGGATTTCCATATAAACATGTTAGTGCAGATCAAGTATCAAGAACAGACCAGTTACAGTCATGATATGAACTGACTGATATGGAACTAAAACAACTAAACTCATGAATAAACAAGAGAAAAACTGTAGAACAACTGTCCACTGTAGTGACCAGGATGTGTCAAAGGGTTAATGTTGTCTTTGTGGTCTATGAAAATGCTTGTGCTATAGTTTTTTTCCTCACTGTAATTCAGTGAGTGTCCTCTGGGGGACATTGGGACAGATCTTGAACAGTGGAATAATATCCAGTTCTCTGAGTTCATCCATGGGAAGATGTATTAGTCATATGTACTGAGGTGGGTGGACAATGTAGTCTGTGAAAATACTGCCATCTTCTGTTATACACATTGACCTTTTATTGTACAATGCAAATACCTAAAAAAATTAAATGCGTCCTTTGCAAAATCATTCAATATATGATGGCCATCTGTTTAGCATTTAGAGCTTGGCAGAAAAACAAACTTCACTGTAAAAACCTTTCCTTTTCTAAGTAGCAGTACTTCAGTACTTGCTACAGTCACCACCTCTGAGCCTTTTAATTACATTTTCTCATCTTAATTGTGCAACAGCAGCATAAAACACTGTCAGATTGCCAACAATAAACTGGGATGGATGAATTCTTAAAGAGCAGCTCACAACAACAGCAAGCTTTTATCCTCTCAAGGTCCCTGAACCCATTATAAAAGATTATATATTTCTTCAGTAATGTCATCCTACACACACCCAGCCTTTCTCTTTCAGATCAATTAACAGATTAGTGCTTGTGTGGAATAGATTGAAGGCTCGGCTACAGGATATCATCTGTGTCTAATGCATTTTGGGCAGAGGGAATGAACATGAGCTTCACTGTCAGGGGAATATTGACACTCTGGAGTGCAAGGTTATGTTCAGCCTCTAAGGATTCTGTTATTTCCTGCCTGTAATGCATTTATTGCAAGACATTTTGCAAGGGATAATGTATTGCACACGCGCTACTATCAGAAAAATTTCATATTTTTCGATAGTCACGCGTGGGCAATATATTATCCCACTTATTCTATGGGTTATTACAGCTTATTACTGCTACTACTCTAACACAGACTGGATAAAATAGCAGTTACAACATAGTGAATATTTACTTTAAAAGTGGCCAAATTACCTGTGGAGTGATACGATAACCGCCTGCTGTGCCGGTAGCGCCCGTTGCCAATGGCAACAAGTTTTGTCACTTCAGATTCATGGTACCGTATCACTCCGCAGGTAGTTCGGCCACTGTTAAAGTAAATATTTGCTTCGTTGTAACGGCTATTTTATCCAGTCTGAGTAGTGACAGTAATAAACTGAAATAACCTGAACAACACCCTGAAGCCTTCGGTGTCTATTTTTCTGATAGTAACGTGTGGGCAATACATTATCCCTTGCAAAAGATACTCTAATTCTTCGATAATGCCCATATTTTCTTATCATGTTTAGAACTTTTGTCTACATTGTCTGACATATTATTCATGTGTCAAATAAAGTGTAAATAGTATTTTTGTGTTTCCCACTTTTCCCTCCACTCATTCTTCAATATTTAATTTTTCTATTAACATACTCTAGTCACTATCTGTGATTGTGACATGGTTTTGTCATTAAAATCCCTTTTCATTAGCCGTAGCACCTAATTGAAAATGGTTAGCGCTTCACCCCCATAGTCTTCATTCCTATATTTGCATGAAAAAATAAAGAGGTAATTTGTTCACTGCTAATTCCACCTGTATTTACACAGGCGTCCATACAGAACAGCTTGTCTTTGTTTACACTCATTTATAGAGTAGTTTAGGTTTGTGGTTTCACTGTTTAGACAGCAGTGTGAATCTCTAATTTTGACAGCTAAAGTTGTTGGTATTTTAGTGGCAGACATTTGCAGCTGCTCAGAGTGTTATACATGCAAAGAAGTATGTTGTCACTCTATTTCAGCTGTGATCATTATCTTTGGTCTTTGTACTCGGTTATGCAACTTTACTGTTTTGCAAATGAGAGACAGTAAAGGTTTTCATGGAACATTTTAATAATTCAGCCTCTATAAATTGCTACTAATGGATTTATAAATGATTAATAAAGTATATAATGATGTTTGTGTTTTCTTATTTTCTTCCTGTTATATATAGTAATCCTAACATAAACTTACTTTACTTTTCTGCAAACAACAAATGCATATAATTGAAATCATAAATGAGTGAGATCTATAATTTCAAGGTTAGAAATTGGAAGGTTTAAACAAACAAAAGTTGTGTATTGTACTGAATTTATTCGCAGCTACAGTATATGCTAAAATATTCCTTTGGATGTATGTGAAACACTAGAGGGAGTATTGAGCCTCTGCTGGTCATCCACAGTTTTGAAAACCATCACAAGGATTTAATATTGGAGGATGAGAACCAGTAAGAAGTCAATTTCACAGGCAAAGAAAGTGAATGATAGAAAAATAGTAACACTAAAGTCATTTTCACCACTGTCACAGCTGTAAATGACAAGAATAGTTTGATGTGTGTTCGATTATGAAGGAATAAAGTTATTATATTTGTTGCCAATTGTTGATCTGTGGTTTAGAATAAGCTATTCTGACCTTGTTTGAATGATTAGTTTATACTTGTTCTTACTCCACATGTTCACGTACAAACACAAATTAAATATGTAATACTAGACCTACTCATCCACGTTGGACTGTATGTCCATTTTCTCTATGGACAATAGTGTGATAAGTCCAATGTGTCCTGTCCCACTGACCTCCTCAGGTGGTTTTAATGAGTTTCAGTTTGGAAAGTGATGCTCAAAAGTTGCAACGGTGACAGAAAGAGTCAAAAATAAACTTCACTGAATGCAGAAATTACTGTTTTCATAATTTGACTTTTCCTTCACAGTAAATTTTGCAGTGTTAAATCAACACTTGGAGAGTTTATTTAACTTCTTCTAGAGTGTATTTGGTCCCATTGTCTCCAAATTAACACTGCAAAATCTACAGTGTTGCTCTCTTTTATGTTTATATGAACTCATGTTCAGTGTTATCCATAAAAAAATGTTACACCTATCTTGCACTCTGTTGACAAATTAAAGTTGATGACGTTGGTGGACGGTTGATAACGCAGTTACCCAAAATACACTTGGAGACAATATAGGTGATCCACTTTTAAATTTACACATAATGAAGTTAAATGTGAGAGTAAAAATAATGCCTGTCATGCTGCACATCATTTTATTCCTATTTTACACCTAACTGCATGGCCAAAGTAAATCTCATAAAGTTTTTAGCAACCATCATATAAGCCACATATTTTACTTAATTGTTTATTCAGTAATGAAGGGGTCCATTATTCCAGTCTGGAGTATGTACCTCGGCCCAGGTCCGTACCTAAGCCTGGGCTGGTCCACCGAGGGATGAGGACACTACTTATTTTGCTTTATTTTTCCTTTATTTTGTTTCTTTGCCTGTTCAAAATAAACAAAATAACTAAATAAAATACAATTCCTTATGCAGCCATACAGAAATCTAAGGTAATTTTCAGTTTCATTGTGGCTGTTTTCTGTCTAAAATAGATCTAAAGTGACAGAGCTGTAGAAAAACTATCCTGAAAACTATTACCAATAGGCTGATATTTTGTTTTAAAATAATAAAAAAAAAACCTTACCATGTGATAGTGAGATTCCTACTTTTACTTTAAGAGATCTGGGGTTCATTTCATGCCTGTTATTACTCAATCTATATGTAAACAGCACCATCTGTTGGTATCAAAGTAAACAACAACCATTCATTTCAGTTTGAGATTTATTTTGTTGCATTTATTTATTTATTTTAATTTAATTTAATTTAATTTTGTGTGTGTGTGTGTGTGTGTGTGTGTGTGGGTGATTTATTTTCTTTAGTAGATCTTTTGGGCTGAATTAAGCTGTTAAATAACTGGTTCAATCCAGAGAATGTTCTTTTTCTTTTCGGTCTTTCAATAGTCTGGACCGTTGCTCTTTCTTTGTTCAGTAAAGAAAGCTTCATCTTGTCCTGTACAGTTTGTGATGACATAAGAACACTGGCAAATCAATAGTAATGTGTTTAAGAATCAAAGTGGCAGCCAGTCTTCTGGGATTTTCCTCTGTCTGCTGTTTGGCGCTCCGGTCGATTAGTCTGAGGGATACATCTCAGCTGCTCTGTCTGTCTCTCTGTCTGTCTCTCTGTCCGTCTCTCTGGACATTGAGCAACATACACTGACAGCGAATGAAAAATGACTGGTATACTCTCACCTCCAGTTATCAGTCAAACAGATGCAGCCTCTATCTAAAAAGCAATCGATTTCATTGATGAGAGTACGGCCTATCAGTTTTAATTGGTTTTGGATAAATGTAAGCTTAACCACAAAAAAGGATGATATAATATGATCAAACTGTACAATATTTAATTTTTCATGCATGCTAGCAGTTATTCTATGTGAACAATTGGATGCACTGAAGCAAGAAATGACAGGCATAAACTGTTGGACATTAATGTCAGTGGTTGTACAGTCACAGTGTGAATAACTATTGATCCTCTGACCATTGCTTGTAATTGATCATTCTGTACTTAATAAGATTCAGAAGGAGATCATTCAGTCTCTAAACATAAACCATCAATCAAACACATATTATATCATATATTATACATTATAAATGTAATATACATAAACGCAACATTTTGGTCCTTGTTCCACAGTTTTCTTGTTAAATGTTTTAATAGATTTAAGAGATTCACAATGAAATATATATTTAGTAGTCACTGTGGGTGCACCAGAGTATCCCATACAGATCCCATATAGATTCATGTGAAAAACAGTAAACTATCCCTTTAACTTAGATGATGTACACCACTGCTTCTTTAACTGAAATAAAAAAAAAATCCAGGGTATTTTTTTCTTGTATGTTGCGAAATAGTTGGTATTCCATGTGTGTCCACCCCATCCTGATTGAGGCTTTGTTTGTGCATGATACATGATTTAATTTATTGATTCATTCGTCATCTCCAACCTTCTGTTTTTTGTTTTTTTTTTTCTCCCTCCAAGACCTTTTCTCATCTCTCTTTTTTTCCCTTGACTAAAACAAAATGCCATATTTGGATGCACCTACAACACACACCTTTAATATTTTCAGGTAAATGTGAAATGAGGGTTTAATATCCAGCAGCTATAGGCTTGTCTGCTCATCTTCACCCTGAACTCCTCCTGTGAAAATGTCAATAGCTCATTAAATGAGGCTCTCCTCTCCACGTTCCCTGTCTGCTGTCAGCTTTTTCATCATTACCTCATGCTCCCTGGTTGCCATCTCCCACAAGCCCGATACACACCACAGTGTGTCTGTGTGTAGTTGGAATGTGCACATATAGTGAGCACCCTAATGTATGGATGTGTGTTTCTTGTCTGTGTGCCCTGTCATTAGAGGGGTGATGGCTACAGAGGTGTCAATGATGTTTCAATATCAATTATCTTCAAGTCGTGCGTCTCTGCTGCTCCTGCTCTTTGCTAATCTAACCTTGTCCTCACCCACAGTGAAATAATAGCAAGTCAGTGGACATCCGCTGTCGACACATTCATTCGAGGATTTCATGTGGTGCTGGTTTTGGATTTGTAGGTTTTTGAAAGTACAATGTAACTATTACATTTAATAAAGTACATTACTTAAATCATTAATGTGGTAAAAATGTGGAGCTGATGTTCTAATTTTAGTCATGTCACAGTAGTAATAGTACTAAGAGTAGTGGTAGTATTTGCAGTAGTAGCATTCGCACTGATACTTTTCACCTGTGCTTAATTTGTAAATCATAAGGTACCAGAATACAAAGTACATATGACATTACAGCAATGATGAGATGGACACAGGTCCTGGAACGCACATAAAAACACAATGTAAAATGGCATGTAAGTGGACACTTGTGCTGCGGCAATTAAATCCCTCAATTTCAGACCACAGTCCTATTATATACTATTATGACAACAATTAACCTATAATTAGGTTAGCTATATTCTGCACAGGACATGCAACTGTAAGCAGCAGGTGCTACTAACAGGTCCATGTTAAATACTTTTTTGGCACGGCAGCTTATTAATGCAAAGTATGCTCGCCAGAATGAACCTCCCTCTCCCTGTTTCAGGTTTTAGGGCGTGTGTCCGTAACAGTTCTATGTCCCTTGGACACCCACAGCTTCATGTAGAGAGAGTGTTTACTTAAGGTACTTTGAAATTGACATACTTGATATGTCAAATATGCACAAACTTATTTTGTGTTTCTATTTCAGACTATGGCATCATAATGGAATGGGCCCTGAAAGGAGAAAAGTTTGGTCCAGGCAACAGGACAGTCCTACCGTCCTGTGTGGTGGATCTTATAAGAAAACACCTATACATCACCAAATGGACAATATGCAGGGTTTAAAGAGTCAAATGATGCACTGGAATTGTTTTAGATGTTCAAAACACAAAAACTTTTCTGAATATTTCTACTTTTTGACATTTGCCCTTTAAAAAAAATATATTTAAAGTGTCTTATGAAACAAAACATATAATACTTCCCCGGTGACAAACCAGTAATAATATTATTCTTGTTACATGTAACATCATAACAGTGATATGGTTATATGTCTACATAATATATATACTGTTATTCTGAACATGTGACTGTATGTCACTGTGCATTTTGTGAAATTTCACTGAAATAATATTAACTTTTGAATTTTGTTGGTGACATTTATGACACATCTCTATGAATGTAAGATAAAAGCAACAACAACAAACAAACATAATTTAGTGGCCAAAGGTCACAGGTTAAAAATCACTAGAAACTCATAAAACTTACTTTGGCCATAGTTACTCATAGCTGATAGAACTGTCTGAATAGATCATGATATATTTAAATAAACAAATGATTTTTGTTTTAGAGTCTAATAAATACAATGGCCAACAATCCTTCAAATGTGGTTATGTAAGACCAGTGATAAAGCTCTGTGTAAAAATTAACATATTATTATTCAAAGTGAATCAGATATCGCTCCTCTGCACGGTAAACCCCGCTTCGTTTATTAAAAATAACTATAATAACAGTGCTGATACCAAAACATATCTGAATACTGATCTGTGATAGACCGGCATATCAGTTCAACTCTAGTTGTTACATAATAATACATCTACATATTTCCTGTAGCAGGATACATTTGCATCCGACATAACTACTGTGCTATTTTTCATTAAGAATGAAATAGGTTCATGTTCACCTTCAAACACCGTGCTGCACTTAATTTGCCTGTTTGGGTTTCAGCCCATTGATATGCACTTTATCTTTATATTACATAAACTTTTGCATTGAAGTAACCGACACGACACAGTCTTCACACAACATCAGCTGAGACTGTGCACTTTACACACACAAAAACACTGGCCGTGGATATGGATTCAGTCCAGTAGTTAAATCTGTTGAATGAACAGAATACAATTATGGGAAGCATTTCCACTTATTGAAAATACTTTCATTTAGTGAGACACAAGTTTTTTGAACCAACGTATTATAAGTTTGTTGTTTGAACATAAAGTATTAGCATTGCTATTATTTATTTGTCCAACTCAATTTGTAAAAGTTGTTTCAACATATTTATTGAAAAAAAACATTTGACTTAATTGTCTTGTGTCACATTTACCTGTTTAATGATTATGTATAACTTATTACTAATAATTTGGGCCCATTTGAAATGTAATAACATTTTACCAACGTAGTTCATGCTGGAAATGCAGAGGTTAACAGGTTAAAGTATATCCAGTCATTGATATGTTTTGTTACATTCTTGGACAGAGGTAAGAAGAAATATGAACAGTAAAATAATAAAGTATATTGCAAATACTACTCTATTGAAGTCATCTGTGCTCCATATCCATCTGAATAACCAGCCAATAATGTAAGCAGATAGCAGATTTGGTCAACCCTCTTTTTAAGAGGCAATATTTTCTACCATGAATGAATGTAAAAACACAAATTTATTCATTATTGGTATATTTATTACATTATCAAAGTATTGTTTTTAGTGTAAGGCCAATGATGTAATAACTTGCCAGTAATGTAATACCTTATTACGTTATTAGAAAAATTTTATTACATTATTGGTAGGGAAATGTAAGTATTGTACTTCTTCCCACTTCCTTTTTTTCGAACAATGTGTGGTGTTTTGTAATGTCTTGCTCTTTATTTTAATATTTTGTTTGTTTGGTTTTTTTTTCTGTTTTTTTTCTGTCTATTGTATGTACAGTAGTTACATACAATTTATTTTATTTTTATACATGTTCGAAAAATAAAATACATTCATTCATTCATTCAAATGTTATTATTATTATTATTATTATTATTATTATTATTATTATTATTATTATTATTATTATTATTATTATTATTATTATTATTATTATTGGCTTTATTGCATTTCAAATTACTAAATTATTGACAGTTATTATGTTTTGGGTTATAACAAGGTGGTCTCTGATCATGTTTAGAGGGGATACCTGTGACCTGGTGGATATCCCGTGGCTATGAGACGAATGGTATAATGATTACAAAAAAATGACATAATATAGAATTTCTGGATGACTGAACTGTCTTTCTTTTATTTTTCATTTTCCAACTTGAAGTAAAGTCAAGACATAAAGCATAAAGACACTGTTTTAAAATTTCACTAAAGAACAAAAGATCATTTCACAGAGATACTGGACCATTTTCCTCATGAGTGGAAACATATTAAGTGCACCAACGCTGGTAAATAGTCCTCTTGTCTGCAGATGAAATCCTATCTCTCTCCTCTTGGCATCCAGCACGAGAAGGAGGACTCAGAGTGTGATGGCCACTTTCTGCATGCAGTCACGTTTGTGGGCTAACACCGAGGGGGAGAAAACGTCCGAGACAATGGAAAAACACTGGTGGGGGGTTGGGAGAATAGGTTTCTGCAACTGGGGAAATGCGGCTTGGAGCATGAAATCAGAGCCAGTGGAGATGGCTGCATTCTCATTGAATCCTTCTCTCCTGTTCTGCTGACTTGAACATTTGTGGCTGTAATGAATATTTTGACTGGGATTGTGGGAGGCTTCCCTGGGCTGCTCTGTATTCAGCTGCAGCTCAACACAAGGTAGACTATGTGGCTATGGCTGGATGGCTCTCCTGTTCTACTGCTTGATGAAATTCATTGCTGGTGAAAAGGGGTTTATATTGTACGCTGGCAGGATTTGATAATCTGCTCCGTGCACAGAGGAGATAAACCAGCCTGCAGAGAATCATTCTAGAGTAGAAATTGCTTACATATCCACTGTTCACCTGGGGTTTTACTCTTTAGTTACACTGTGCCTTATGGTGAAATAAGAACAAAAGCACCAGAATGAAAATGATGGAATTCACATTATGGGAAAATTGATGAATGAGTGTTTGCCCTTCAGCGCAAAATGGTTGCTTTCAAAATGGACTGTTTTAAATATTACTCAAGTGATTTCTTTGTTTCTTGTATTTATTATCCACACTTTTCATGACTGCGTTGTCAGCATTTGCCTTCCTCCGGTGTAAACTTCAGATGTAATTTGAATATATTAGATTTTTTTTTTTTAAATATAACTTTTTTCTCCATTAATATTGCTTGAAAAACAATTTCTGAAACAACAGTTTCAATGAATCAATTGTTTAAATGAAATAACTTTGACTATACTGCATGAAATTCACTCAAATACTAACTATTCTAAGTGTCATTGATACACTGCTAATTTTAATCTGGTTATATACTCACCTGGGACATACAGTCATTTTCTCATATCTAAGAACTTATACTGATTTCTGGAGCTATCCTGCAGATTGATACTACAGGGATACTCCAGTTATTGACTAAATAAATGCCAAAATACCAAGACCAAGTGTGTGTGTGTGTGTGTGTGTGTGTGTGTGTGTGTGTGTGTGTGTGTGTGACAACATGGAAACATTGGTGTTACAACTACTTTAACATTTCATCATTCATCAAGTGTGTGTAAAATGGGTTGTAATGACAATTATTTTATTCAGCTGTCTTTACACACGGTTAACTGTTTCCTATATTTTTAACAAAGTAATACAAATGACATTTAATGATAACCTGTATTCATTAAAAGAAAAGTCAAATCATTACTATTCATAACCATCTCCAAAAGCTGCAAAAAAAATTCTCTCCAGAAGAAAATGTCACTGTTACTGATATAAACATGTAGTATTCAACAGGAACCATTTTGGGCCCAGTGGTGATCATCACACAATAGCCATACATATTCATAATTATCTTTTTGTATAAATTATTGTTTAACTATATAATTTGATGAAATAATACAAAGATAAGATGAACTGCCGTCTCATACAGGGTGTACCCCGCCTTCGCCCATTGTAGCTGGATTAGGCCCCCAGTGACCCCCTCGACCCTAGTATGAATAAAGCGGGTTCAGATGACGAATACGAGAATACAAAGATTTTCCAATTTCTACAAAATTCCTGTGATTTTTTTTTTTGTTCAAATGTATCTATAAGCCATTGGTGCCAAATTACCTTTTATTTCCCTCATTATATCCACTTACAAAATTAGCTTGTCTGAATTTTTAGGCACTAACCTTAATAATAATAATAATAATAATAATAATAATAATAATAATAATAATAATAATAATAATAATAATAATAATACATTTTGATTGCTTTAGGATATGCATACTAAACAACTAGAAACAATAGAATGAAAAATACAATAAAGAAAAAAGAAGGTTCTAGAATGTTTTCTTTCTCCCCATAATCATACAGATATTCCCTTTGTATGAGATCTTCACTCTGGTGTCTCTGCCATGTTATGCAGGGTGGGAGAAAGAGCGGGTTTTGGCCAGCAGACCCTCTTCATCAGCACTCCTCCTCCACATTACTGAGAAGAGCAGATCCTCAGCTTCTACAAAACCAGAGCAGAGTGAACTGAACACTGAGATGCTTATTGGAGCATGATTACACACCAAAGTACCCACAAGTGAACATCATTGTGATGAGCAGCTATTTCCCCACAACAACAGCTAATTAAACACAGCCCCTGGCTTTTCAAAGGCTGTGATAAGACCCATTGAAATGCAGCAGGTTCATATTTGTTTCATAGGTGACTCTCAAATCTACAGCTGTTGTCTGTGTTCAGGAGTCAAAGTCACCTGCATTTCCTTTAAAGTAACAAAAGAACCAAACACTGTTGAACTGTCATACAGAAGCACTGAACTGGGAAACATTCTTAGAACTTCATCCCACAGTGTCGGATTGGAAAGACAGAGAAAATGTTAAATGCATAAAGCATCTACACAAGGAATTTACAGTATCATGAAGAGGACGTATGGGAATGAGCATGGTTCACTGCCAAAACCAAAATTATAAGGCCATTATGAGGGGATGTGGGTGCATAAATATGTCCAGTTTTGTTCAGTAAGCATTTGTTCCTTACCATGCAATTGAATATACAGGTTTCAACACTGGAAATACTCCTGATCTGACAAAGACTTACATGGTACTGTGTTTCACTTCACAGAATCATGAACTGGCCTCAACTTGATTTAAACATGTTGAATTTCCACTATACAGGATTAGGACCATCTCACTACAGTTGGTTGAACAAAACAACAATACAAAATGATATAAGTTATGTTTTATGAAATTAAGTTAGATTTTTCAAGTCACAATAACACCTACTTGAAAATTGATTGAAATGTTTTTGGAAAAAAACCCAATGTGTTGTCTTAATGCATGTTGTCTGCACTGCTGTTCATATAAATCATGTTAGCTAGTGGATACCTCTTCAGATGCTATGCTTAATGTTTGTGTTTCTGTTGTGTTTTAAATTGGACTTGCATATTGTGAAGGTCACTGTGCCGCTTCATTTTGTCAGACCCACCACCC
>CM035787.1:20583974-20586474 GCA_020466265.1 Siphamia tubifer | reverse complement strand
TAAACCCACTGCTTTAACCTCTGAGCAAGTACTGTGCCATTCAGTTCTTTAAAAAAAAAAAAAAAAAAGAAGTACAATCTCCGCCTGAATTACCACCTTCATTTGGTATTTACCTCATTAAAGACAAATAGATGTGAACTTGAAAGTAGTTTGGATGAAAAACAGAGGTACACTGAGCCTTCATCATTCTGCCTCCCTCAGCCCGTGGGCTTTTTGTGTTTATGACCTCAGTTTCTGCTTTGTAAATAAACACCAAACAGTCGCTGCAAGGCTTTAACTCCACCAAAGGGAATCATTCGGCTTGTGTGTTTTAATGAATGTAAAACTATCCTTGTACATCTGTATATGAGTGAATTTGGGACATGTTGTGAGTATAATTGTGTGTATGTAGGCTCTTTGAGTGTGTGCTTGTATTCCTATGCTTCTGGGGACATTAATATGTTTATACAGTCACACCATGGGGAACAAAATTCAGGTCCCCACGAAGGTTAAATATAAATGTAGGTCCCCACTAGTAAAATATAAAATTGTGTGAAGTTTAGAAATGTATGCTAATGATGGTCCCTATAAACTAGGGCTGTCAAAATGAATGCATTAACAGGGATTAATCCATTGTGATGATTAATTTGATTTAAAAAAATGTAATCCAATTAAATGAATCAGTTGTTCACAGTTGTTTTGTTGAAACTTTTGTAGGTGTTCATTAAACATATTAATTTAATTCCGATTTTTGCATATATTTTGGATATTTTTGGTGTGTTTTCAAAGAGTTTTTGATTATGTTTGGGATTTTTCATTGATTTTTGTCTTAGTTTTTTGGGTGAATTTTAGTGGATTTAAAAAATTTTTTGTTTACCATTTTCTCTGTGTTGTTTGCGTCTCTTAGTGTTTGTTTGTGTATTGGGAAATTTGAGAACAAAGTTTATTATTTTAATTGTATTTATTTAAAAAAATTCTATTGTATTTCATTTTATTTTAATTTAATGTAATTTTCTTTTTTTTTAAATAAAATAAGATTAAATAAAATATAAAAAGATGTGTGTACACTCACTATCCTATGGAAACCAGTGTGTGTGTGTGTGTGTGTGTGTGTGTGTGTGTGTGTGTGGTTGCCTTGTAGCAACATGAAATGTTAATTATAACTACTTTATATGTCAGTGAACTGTTGTCATGAACATATTTGTAAATATTAATAAAATCATTGTTGAGTATAAAATGAAGAAAAATGACATATTTTTGAAGGAGTACTTAGAGTGAAAACCAATGTGTGTATCTGTCACTCATTTGACAGCATTACTATAATGCTCTAGCTGTGAGGGAGAAGACAGAGCCCATTTAATGTAGACTGAGAGGCTGAATGAGCTGGAGGGGGAAGGGAGCAGCCACAGGGCTTTCTACACACTGTCACATGTCCTCTCTGCTCCCTGTGTCTCCAGCGCCTTTCTCTCCTCTAGTGATGCTGAACCCATCTGCCCCCACATCCTGACATACTTATAATGACTGAAATGAGGAAACTTTGTTTGTAGTACAATTAAAGAAAAACACTCAGATAGATAGATACAGGTCATGGTTAAAGAATCTGCATGTATTAATTTTTTCAAAAATGCAGTGAAAATACAGTGTTCCAATATATTATTTTACACACACACACACACACACACACACACACACACACACACAACACACACACACACACACACACACACACACACACATATATATATATGTATGTATAAATATCACCTTGAGCAACCTCACAACATGCAATCAGAAACATAAGACACTACGAGCCAATTTAAATATGGTTTTAATATGATTTATTTTGTGATTGTTAAATGAGTAGATAGCTAAGACTTTAGGTCACATTTGTGTCTAACATAAGAACAATGTCTTCAAGTCACCGTTTGTGTTTGATTTTCAGCAGATCTTCATATTTGGAGATCACAGACTGACATCACTTTTTGAGGGAAATATTCTACCACTGCACAGAGTTTACAAAAAACAGTAGACTCCATCAATATCCACCAGTGTCCACCAAATGTATAATTTTTTTCCATAATTGAACAATTTCATAAAATCCCTTTGCTTGTATGTTAGAGTGGACATTCTGCTTCAGTCCATATCAATAATGATTGAATATATGACTGAACACAGGCCCAGTGTCTGGTGGGCATTTTTTCCTACAAAAAATGAAATTAATAGAATAGAAGAGAAGAGAAGAGAAGAGAAGAGAAGAGAAGAGAAGAGAAGAGAAGAGAAGAGAAGAGAAGAGAAGAGAAGAGAAGAGAAGAGGAGAGAAGAGAAGAGAAGAGAAGAGAAGAGAAGAGAAGAGAAGAGAAGAGAAGAGAAGAGAAGAGGAGAGAAGAGAAGAGAAGAGAAGAGAAGAGTAGAGTCTGTCTGTTTCACGTAAAAAACATAATTTTTTCTTTGTCACAGCTGCTACAAACACTCCTCCTCACTAAAAGCACAGTGCCACAAATTAATACAGACATCAATAAAA